>JACXGK010000192.1:63194-121982 GCA_016801125.1 Novumbra hubbsi | reverse complement strand
CCTGCTGTCAGGAGTCTGAGACCGCCAGCTCAAGCAAAACGTGGAGCAGGCTTAAAAGCACTAGAAGGTGTGACGATCACATTCCATTAAAGGTGATAGCTTGTAGGAAACAAACATTTTATAATAGAACAAGTAATAATCATGAAATCAATAACTAGCTACAGATGATGTTTTAATATTACTAGATTACTAGCAGACCTTCTAGCTTGCAAATAGCATTGAATATAAGTCATGTGGTACCTGTTATTTTATCACTACGTACCTTACATAAACTGTGCCAAAAGCTGTTGGTTTAACCCAACTGTTAGAATCACGTTGCTTAGATTGCATGGCAGAAAGAAGGATATCGCAATGAATTAGCTTGTGCGTGTCAAGCGGAGTGACAGTCAGCTACACAGTTGTCGTGGTAACGGTGATGTGCACGTGGGAATTGACAGTGAAACGGATTATTAGCTTTGTATTCTATTATGATGTTCATGATTTGACATTTTGTCGAGGCCAAACTATAATCTGAGCAGTGTTGGAGACTACTGTAGCTAGTTCTGCAGCAGTTCATGCATTAAAGCAGCCCTTTTTGAAGAAACTGTTAACGTTCATTCATAGAACTGGAACAACTGATACCCAAGTCTCAGTTAAAACAAATATATAGTTTTCCATAACTCAGATAAATACCCTGTACCACGCTCAAGACCAGTATCAAGAGTGTGTTTCATTTAACCTATGTTTGAACCTCTGTTATAAAGGTCAACCTTTTTCCATGAGACCCTACGCAGCAAAGAAAGTGTTAAATGCTGTTAAATGGAAACTCAGAAAGCAAAATCCTCTGATTTCCTAATTTGGAAATGTGTTTCATGTTACCATTACATAAAAGGTTGCAATACTAGTCTCCAAGATAATTGTCGACCTCTGTCTAAACTGTCTTGCTAAAATACTTGAGTCGAGAATTGTTTTAATAGTAATTGCATATTTAAAATTATTTCTGATGTCCAACCCTAAGAGATCTTTGTTTAGTAGTGAATTGTTTCTTAATGGTGTATGCTTTTGTACACACCATTATCTTTATGTTTTTTAATGGTGTGGGCTTTAGGACACACCATTACCTTTTATGCACTATTGTTGGACGGGATCCCTTGTCCTTCAGAAGGGCCAGAGATTGGTTAATGTTTGTTTATGAGGCCATCCTGCTGAAACTCCCTAATTACCTTTACTTAAACATTAAACATGCTCTCAGGACTGGCTATTATTAGACGTACCTCAGGCTCATTCCGAGATGGGTAAAACCTTCTATGCTCCCAGCAACTGTAATCTTCTGCAGGAAGTCCTTAAGTTCAAGGCCACTGTGCCCATAATGCCATTGTTGAATTACCATTTCACAGTAAATTGTGTTTTCAAATGTGTCTTAAATTATGTGTATATTATCTTGTTTATTTTTGTAGTATAGAGAGCATCACTATAAACAAGATATGGGTCTCAGTTGTATTCTCCCCACATAAGTAAAATAAACATTTAATGAAAGAATTTGGATAATTGGGTTCTTCATCTAAGATTATTCATTAAAGCCTTGTACAAAAATAAACCAATGTCTGGCCACACTAGAAGCCAGTGAGTCCCAACCAACTGTAGTGTCTAAAAGACAATGATGTGTGGGCATGTAGAGACCAGTAATAAAACGCAAAGCAGCATGATGGACTGCATCTAGAGTTTTTAGTACTACAGCTGAGGCATGCATACATAGCACATAACCATAATCTAGTACTGACATAAAAGTGGCTGGTGCCATATCCACTCTATGCTGAGAACACCGGTGCAGTTTGTTTCTAGGAAGAAAAAAAGAATTCTTATCCAGCTTCTTCACCAACTCCATAATGTGTTTTGAAAGACCGATTTTCATATAAACAAATCCAAAGGTATTTTTAAGAGAGAAAGCATTTCATCACAGGAACCTAAAGGGTAATTGTGTTGAAATTCTTCTAAATGTTGATTTTGGGAGTTAGTGACTAGTGCATATTTATTTTTTCTTTTCTTTATCACCAGCTTAAGATCTATGAGGGAATTTTTTAGCTGTTGGAAATCAGACAAAGTATGCAAATGCTTGAGCAAGACAGGGGGCAGCGTACAGTACTATTTTATCAGCATAAAAATGAAAATGACTATTTCTCACATTAACATATATTATTTTTATACAAATGTGTACAACAAAAAGGGAAGACTCCATGATGAACTATGACCAAATTGTATTAAACCCCATCTTAGATGTTTTTAAGACATGGGGATTGTCAGTAAATACGGGTTTGTTAAAAGCTAGTTCTAATGCCGGAAAACACTGCCACATTAGGTGTCACTTAAGCTCTCATAATAACAGACTTACATTGGTCAGTGCTCATGTTGTCCTTTAAAGGTACCTTTCCCATGTATCACATCAGCTGTCAGGTGTCATTTTCACCCAGCTGACTTCTATCTTCAACAAAGTAGTGTGGTCTTTTCCCCCCAAAATCTAAACTGGCATCAAAAGGGCAGCCTCATGTCCTTGGACAGACACATTATCTACCGGTGAATATAACTAAGGCAACTAAAATGGTTAGGTAAGATTTCACCTGCATAATATAATTTTACCCAACATATGCAAAACAACTGTTTTTACGGTCCGAACATCCCTCGCTCCTGGAAAACAAAGTGTGCGCTGATTTAACCATAGTGCTTCCTATTTGGTTTTCAAAATAGCAGTTCTTCTAGGCCCACCAAGTAAGATGAGAAGTGGTGCTTCATGAAAACTGCATTGAAATCGTATGCAATCACATGAATCAACAGAAACACTTACGCAGAGCAACTTACAGTGCTGTGCACTAGAGATAGGCACGCAGTAAAAAAAATGGAATACCCCAAATTAATTTAGTATTCAAGTAGTTAGTAGTCAATTCTGACCCCCATTTTCTTACAAATAAGATTTCTTGGGTAAAAATACCTGATGATGATCTAAATACTATTCCAATCTCATGCCATGGCATTTAAAAAAGTAGACGTTGCTTTTATAACATGCCTTTACACTTGTTTGTTGTTTACAATCACCAAATCGAAAGATCTTGGCCAATTGACATCCCTACTGCGTGCATACAGGCCATGACCTAGCAATTGACTACACGGGAACCAACGGCAGGATGACCAATTAGCTCCGATTTTAATATTTACGAACTCGATTTTCTGATAATTTGTTAATCGTAAAATGTCCAATCTGCGTCTTTGGGCCAGATTGGACAGTATTTCATTGAACCAACTTCTTTTCATTTCTTAAATGTCATCCCACTGTGGAGTTTAACATCATTTGCTGTTGCTTTCAATGCAATACAATCCCTCCATGTATATATTGATTGATATATTATATTTTCTCTATATTTTTCAAAATAGATTGTATGACATAATTAATAGATCATGTAACAAATAATTGAATAAATAATGTCCTAGTGCCTTCCCACCATCCATGCAATACAATTACTTTACCCTAGTATCTCCTAAACAGAGCATAGCACTACACTGATAAACCTTGAAATTGAAGCGCCTGTGTTTAAATAATCCTATCAGTTTACCTCAGAGCTCGTTTGCGAGCGTAATCTACTATTTGGGTTTTTACTTAAATACTAAATTCAATTTCTATTGGTAAATCACAAATGTATTGCACTTAACACTAAGGACCTGGAGAATTAGCCACGGCAACCAAACATGAATGATGATGGAAGCACATCAGAATGTGATCTAGACAGGACCCAGAGGAGAGCGCCAGGGGCAGAGGAAGCAGGTGAAAGAGAGGAGGGACCCTCTTAAGAGCCCTTAGGGCACCTACTCAAATGAAGTGTACACTCCCGAGGCCTCGTACGCTGGGATTACAGTGCATTATATATATTATTTTGTGGGGGGTTTTATTCATCAAAGCATGTCAAGTCTAAGGCTCTGTGATCGACCAGAAAGCTGATGTTTTCAACATCACCACTAGATTTAGTTTAGCTCTCTCCGACTAAGCCCCTTTTTATTAAATGTGATTATTTCCCCGAGGAGAAGCCCGAGAGAGAAAAGCAAGACAGGAGGACTGACCCGGGCGTGGGAGGATTTTGTTTAGAGGCAAACGATGGAGGGATGTGTAGCCAGATTGGTCAATAAACGACGATTGGTAGACCACGACAGCATGCTCCTGATCAGCGCCCGACCCAGCACAAACCCTGCGGCTCAATTACCTCAGACAGGGCACCAAGGCTGGCGTTACCTCACCTCCTACTGGGGGGGAATGGAGCTTGGGAAGTGCTCTAGTACGATAATTGGCCAATCATACGGCAGTCATTGCGAGAAACCTGACTGAATATCAAGGCGTACCCGTGAGCTCGGTCATCCCTGTTGAATGTGGCACAGTGTCACAATCGCTCTACTGTACCGTCGATCCGACACGTCCACATCTGTCCACGATATTTACCAGTTTCCCGGTACGAAATTTGTATAAGAACTGTCGCGGCTGCAGTTTCAAATGATCCCGGTCGCAATGCGAGTAACTCTGCGTCTGTGATTACTCGCATTACGGGGATGGAACCACTGAGGAGGGGATGGCGGTGAGTCTTGGTTGAGGCTGCCATTACTGTAGTTTGGTAATCATAAGGTATGGTTCTGGGTGACTCACTCTTTAGTACAGTTGGGGAGTGAGGAAAACACGGCAGCACGGCTGGGTGGTACAAGATAATGTGCCAAATGTATAGTAAGAAAAAGCAGCAACAAACCACAGCAAACTCCTTTCTGACCATCGGTTACAGAGCCAATAAAGACTCAATTGTAGTATGTTTGAATGGTTGCATTGTTTAACTGCAGTGGCTCCAAATGTTTGGGTCTGCCAATTTTGCATGT
This sequence comes from Novumbra hubbsi, assembly GCA_016801125.1. Taxonomy (NCBI): domain Eukaryota; kingdom Metazoa; phylum Chordata; class Actinopteri; order Esociformes; family Umbridae; genus Novumbra; species Novumbra hubbsi. The sequence goes on along the minus strand of JACXGK010000192.1, from coordinate 117,104 downwards.
ACATTTTGTGTAAAAAAAAAAAGGTTTATTAAGATTCCCTTTACCACTATTACTAACTGGGACTCGTCGAGCAAATTACAGCTCATTTGATGAGATAGAAAATCTTCAGTGATGTAGTTTCTAATTTCTTCAATATAAATGTGCCACCATTGCAGCAGGAGACAACTGCTGTACAGAACCATAAATAGACTCTCTCAACACATAGGAGAAGCCAGCGTGAGACCGTCATCGAACTGAGACAGCTGGTGTGAGCAGAATTTTCACAACACACTTTCCCACAAACTTTGTGTGTGATCAACTTGCTAATTAGCGACAAATAGATGTACTTCTTTTGTTCCCCTTGAGAAGAAAATGGCTCAATCGATTTTGTTTTTAAGTGTGCTTAATTCATGTTTGGCTAAGATATCATATCATTTTTGATATTGATTGTTTCGTGTCTGTTGACTGTCAAATACTTCCTGAAGTAGCTGCCTCAATTAAGAAATTGCCATTTAAGTTGGGTCCCCGGATTAATTCACTGCTTCTGGTTGTTAGAACTGGATCTGCATTCAAAACGTATGGATTGGGTTTGTACTTGTGTGGGCTCTTACTGAGTTTGCATTGCACCAGCAACGCTGTACCAAGTGCATTAGTGGGGGGGGGGACCGATTGAACCAAGGTTCGCTATGTATGCCTAAAGTGAATATGTTCCTAAAGTGATGACAAATCATCAGACACTAGACTTGATTGAGACTACACTGTGGTAGTCCAAGGCTGAAGCACCAGTGCTACTCATGTTGATTGCTATACCACTCAGTTCATATTAATAGCCATGACGCATGTTTCCTGGCTACCAGACTGCCTTGCTTTGGCAAAATGGGTGTTTCTTTAACAAAATAAGTCTGGATCTGGACTGAAGTTCGTATTGAGTTTAAATGCAGAAACGCCTTAACCATCCTGAAAAAAACACAAAATGTGGGTAAAGACGCATTTTAAGGGGGTTGTTGTGGCATAAATGCTTCTATTGGCTGCAATATCCAATCGGTGAACTCTTTCATTTGAACATCGAACAGATTTTGACTTTAGCATAAGCAGCATCAATGATGCCAGCTTCAGTCTGAAGAACTTAACAAATGATCTTGGTTTGAGTCATCAGTCAAATGTCTTCCAAGGCAGCTCAATGCTTTGGTGTCAAATTTTTACGTCGATTGACTATATGTCAGGCTGCATCTAGTTAGCTAAGAGTGACAAGCATTGCACTTAATTCTATGACATTTCTATGAAGTAAATATGCACTCTCCAGGCACACAGTTATAAGTACATGCAAGCCATATGCCACACATTCCCAGTTGGGACAATGACGCTTGGCTGTAACCTTTCCCTGAGATTTAAAGTCCCAAGCCTGTCTGTCACAACAGGTCAGCTCCTCTTTGATCCGAGTCAGTCACACCAATGTTTTCTGTTTTTGTATAATAAAAACAATAACAACTGTGATATTATTATATCATTGTTATTAATTCATATCAACTGCATATATATGTAGATTAATCGTCTAAATTAGGACCCTTATAATAAAAAGCAAACATCAATTTTCCCAAGATAATCATGTGAAGTGAGGCAACATTAAAATGCCAGTCTTGATGTGCACAGTTGTCTCACTGTTAGTGATGTCGATACCATTGTGTACATAAAAACCGCCACTCCCAAAACCTTCTCAGTGGAAGCTCAACTACAAAAAAAGAAAGCCATTTACCACCATTATAAGACAGAGCTGAAAAAAAGAAAAATTATTCTCTTCTCTCCATGATTATATACGCATGGCCCCGCTAGACGTAAAATCATATTAAACACACACACCCACGCGCACAATGCGTCTCCTCTCTTTATTGACTCGACCGCACGACTCCGCACACGCACACATTCCACACAGCACCTCCGCCGTTCGTTATAACCGCCGTCTCTGCATCCACTTTTCGACTCGGTCTCCAATTCGACTCGGTCGCCTCAAAAACTATAATGACCAGGCACATATTCCACGCTGGCACGCGCACAGCATACAGGAGCATTAATATCATGAACTATGGAAATTCCCCGAGAGGTTCGATATTGAGCAGTGGCAGTACACACACTAATAACAACACACACAGACTTATAAGAGTACAGACACACACAGAAACAGAACAAATGAGAGGCCTTTCCTTTCCGCTACACGGAGCATTGTCAACTCATCTGGTCATTTGCACTGATCACATGGCACACATTTAAGAGGCTCTATCGATCTATGCGCACGGCAACAACTCTACATATTTAATGACGGCAATCTATTCTTGTTTATCGCAAATAAGGAGCACAAGTTAAGAGTGGGGTAAAGGGGGGCGGGGGGGGGGGTGTTTCACAGGTGCACGCAGTGAGAACCTAATCTATTCATATCACCAAATAACTACAGTTGTATTTAGCTCCGGGGGGTGACGACGGTCTTGTCACTAACACATCTGACAGCCAGTCAAAAGACCACAACGATCAGTTTTATCAGGCGTGCTAGTTACCGGTTGGAGATAACGTGCAACTCTCTGAACTAGGAAGCATTTGAAGAGAGACTACAATGCCTATTAAAATACTTTTTGAACAGAGTGCACTTTGTTTAATACCATATAGCTAGCAGTTCTTGATCTCCCCCATCTCCTCCGGGGTATTCGGACAAATTTCAAGTGGATATTTAAGCCCCCTCAGAAGCACCTGGTGGCAAGGGGTACTGACTCTCCCCTATGACTGGCTGAGAAGGGCATGGGAACTGGTGTTGGGTTGAGATAAAGTGTGGTTCATTAAAGACATGAAAAATGCGTTGTTTTACCCAGACAGCAGAGTTCTGATAGTTCTTTTTTGGACCAATTAGATCAGCTCTGAAAAATACCAAATGCGCGATTGGTCAAAAGACCAATTAGTGGAAAATATAAAGATTGGTCTGCGGGTGTATATTCATCCTTGGTGGTGTCATTAGGAATTGAGTTGTGGGGGATCTGCCATGTTGTCTCTAGAGAGACTCATATATATACGTATCTTCGTGTGATTGTGGTAAATGTGTCAATGCCACACATTCTTTGGGAGACTGTTCTATCACGGTGACCAACACCTACACATTGCAGCAAAATAACTTCAGCAGTGAATCTCTGTCCAACAAGGGAAAACACATTATTCACCAAGAGCGCAACAATTAATATTTGTTCGTGTGTCTTGTTTTCTCTGCAGGCCAGATATTTGATATATGTCAAACGATTCCATAAAAAAAATAGTTCTAAACAATAGAAGATGCAGTAGGAAACGTCAGGTTCTCGAACAACTATTTGAGAACAATTTTGAGCAGGATGACAAGGTGTCATAACTGTCAGACAACGCGGTGGATGAACATTGTGCGCATTCCATCCCGAATCATGCTCGCGCAATCTCTCACTCTTACACACACACACACACACATTCACGCAAACACAGTTTTATAAACTAATTGTCGATTTCACTGAAATGGATGGGGATATGACATGTTATTTTCATCGGTACGTTGCGTTAATGCGCATGTACCAAATGTGCTTTATTGTACAGAATGATTCACTTACACTGCTATTTTGGCCGGACCAGTGCACCATGGCTTGGTTGTGAGCGGAATCTCCGGTCAATGCGAATGTTGAACTGGTGAGTTTGAGTTCGTCCTGCCTCGAAGTAGGTGTTCTCCTGTCCTCGTTGCTCCATCGCAATTCGGAGCGTTTTACTCTGTTCCGTCCAGCCGGTGTGGTGATGCCCTTTCTCGAGTCACTCAGGGGCAGTGTGTCCCTTCTCTTAGAAGAGGCGGAATACTTTACTTTATCATCCACAACATCAGCGTTCGGGGTGTTCCTACGAACTCGTTGCTTATGTGGTACCGCGGGAACTAAATCTGTTCTAGTCTTACCCAAACCTGTTTTCACTAAATCTCGGTACATTTTCAGTTTGGAAACTTTGTCCTCGACGCGCGGGGTGAATTCTCTACGCTTACCACCACCGTAGAGTATTCCTCGACCGAGTGCCTTCTTGAAATTGATGATCATGTCAGTATTCCGTTTTCGCCTTGAGTAGACGTATTTCCCCCGGATGCATTCACCGGACCCAGCTGCGCAATCAAGCTGTCGAGTTTCGGCACTTGCAGAATTCAAACTCGCTGGTGCAGGTGCTCCGTCTCCATTTCCCATAACTTCATTTCCGTACCCTGTTGCTAATTCTCGTGTGTCCGTTTTAAGCATTAATTCCTTGGTTTGACCCTTATCCCACGGCTGACATGATCTGCAAGTTATCTCTGATTTAGCGGCGAGAAAAAAAAACAGAACGATCAAAAGCAAAAACCAAAATGCGCTAGTGTGCCAGAATCTGACCCCCCTCTCCATAGCTGGTGGCAAGGAAAGATGCTCAGTCTGGATACAAGTCCTTTTTTTGCTCCCTTCTTCTCCCCTTTGTGACTGCAGTTAATGCGAGCCAACAGATCTCCTCAAGTTGTAGCACGTCCAATTGCTTTGCAGTGTTGCAAAAGTGCGATTTGGCGAAGTGGTCCAAGTTGAAGGATTTGATCGAATGAAGCTTGCGCGCGGGGGGAGGGGAGGAGCTGGCAGAATCCAGCGGAAAGATAGGGGGATTTCTTCATGCGTCTGTTAGTTCCTTTTCCATTACTACATATTCATAATTTCGTTGTCAAAAATTTGCTATCATTTATTAAACGTAGTCTGCCGTTGAAAGTCTCGTATTCTCTCCTTATATATATATGTATAAATATATATATATACATATTGCTGATATTCTTATATGAATGGTGCTAATTTTGTTTGCGTTGATTTTAGTTTTGTAAGCACTATCCAAAACAGCTAGAAATAGTTTCAAAGCCGACCACCACCGCGCATATAAGTCAACTGCTCACTTGCTCAGAAGATGAAACAGAATTGTTGTGTCCATAACTTCCATCCATCTAATTCCCTCAAACGTAGTCGTGCTATTGCTCTGAGCGAGTTTCTGAAATTAGAAATATTAATAAAACCGAAATGACGCATAATGTCACGGATCACATGGTCTTATTACTTATTAAGCCATCATTAACAATTGCATACCCTCCAGATGGCATGAAAATGAATGCAGAATGTATTAGGTAACATGAGGTCATTCACACATCAGATAGGATATGTCCAATAGAAGGTTGCGTTTAGACAGGCAGACAACTCTGTTTCCACTATTTATTATTTGACAAATCACATCAAATCTTTAACATTAAATAATTTACGTTGCTGATATGATTGGTCAAAAGTCCTGTTTGTTTAATAAAAACAAGCAATTTTTCAAGTCACATTATGTTCACCTTTCTAAAGCATGCCATGCCAAATTGACTAATGTCTCTCAATTACCTCTTTATTTTGCTCACACCATATGGGAGATCTATTGTCATCCTAAGGTTAAAAAAGGGCATCATCCAGCCATTTTTGCAACGCTTGTGTCAGTTGGATGCGAGTGATTGAAACATTTAAATTATTGAATCTGCTCACGTTACGTTTGTATCCGGCAGAATGTTTTAGTGACAGTTCCAAATTAAATGTGTGGGGTGATGATCCACCTTAAGATGTCTTAAAAAATGCTCCAAACTTTCCAACATAAAAAATATTCGTACACAACCTAAGTATTGTACTGCAAAGAAAGTCTCAATATCTGGCTGTTAACAAGGATATGGGGTTGTCCGTTTTTTTATGTTTACGCTATAGTATATTAAAAATGATCTCAAACATATGCAACACATTTTCAGGTTTTTATAATACAATAATAATACAATAAGCAACTCATAACTGCATACCGATGACCGACGTTGAGCGTTTCAAAATCATAGTTTGCATATTCAGCACCACAATCAAGTGATTTTATGTCAATCTCGCCAAAACCTTTATACATCATGCCAAAATAGCGAAAAGTTAATTTGAAAATTCGAAAATATCTTCCTTAAAGCTTTAGCAGTATGTTTGTGGTCATTATCTACCTGTACTATGAAGTGAAATCAGATGAGTTTGCAAAGATATTTGCTTGTTTGTCCTCCGACACTATGTCTATGTAACTCCCATCAGCAAGGATTTTGGGAATGAAGACTAGTCAACCATTTTCAGTGGCAACCAAGCATGCCCAAGACAGCCCCTTATTTCACACATTCTGTCTTTGCAGTAGATATTGGGCAGTTCCATTTTTGACTTGTTTACACAAATTGGGTATAAGTGTTAAGAGACACCAATAGCAGACTCCAAGGGCCCTAGACTTTTGGGGGCCCTAAAAATAATTTTATTATTTTCCTCCAGTGGTCCGGTTTTCAATAGCAATCTGGGGGCCCCCTAGCAGTCGGGGGGCCTAAGCAACCGGTTATGTTGCTTATGCCTAGGGCCGGCCCTGGTCAAGACTACACATTAACATCTCTCCAATGTCGGCACAGATAATGTAATGAAAAAACCACTATCCAAAAATACAAAGCTAATTGTCCCAATACTTTGTGCGACTTGTAATAAGATCCCTGTTTGTCTTTTCTAAGTGGTGGAACCAATATAGACAAAATTGCCCATAGATAAAAGTTGAGAATTTATGGAGCATGGAGCCAAAAGAAGAAAACATTGCATTGCATCCCAAAAAGTACAGCGGCCCCTTTAGTCACATTTGTAATGCATGGTAGTGGTCTTTCTTTGCCTCACATTCAACTACCTGCATGTGCAGTGCTCTTCAGATGCATTCTGGGAAGTTTGTGCTGCGGTCTACTGCAGTGTATGTGGTGTGGTCCTCGGTGCAACATATCTTGCCACCTTACCATTCTAAAGCAAAATGAAAACAGCACTTCTATCCACAACGTCTATGGTTGCATGTGAAACCATACCGGACTTTCTATGGTGGAGCAGAAATCTCATGTCTGAAAGGGGACAGATGCATCTGATGTGGCACTTTTTTAATTGTCTGAAAGGTTAGCAGAGGCCGCTATTGACACGTTACTGTAGTGGGGTTCTATGTCTGAAAAGGTTATTACTGACACAGATGGAAGAGGGGGAGGACGCAGCTTATGCATTTCTCAACAATTATGCTGGTCCCGCTTCTTGTCTCCAATATCAATTATTTTACATTTTGCTTTTGTTTGCATCCAAAATGATTTCTGGATGAAAACTGAAACACTTATGTGTCTCAAGTAATATAGATAGCGCTTTCAAGAAACAGAAATACAGCCGGTGTTATATAAAAGACAGTGTAGCATACCCCCTCTTAATTATTATTTTTGGAATTGTCATTGTTGTCATGCAAAGTATTCGTTCCGTAGTGAACCAATACCAACATATTACCAGAGAAAGAATGTCGGAGAAATTGTTCTTCTTGCAAAGCATGTGATGGTTTAAATGTCTCAAATATAACCACACTCATTATAATGTCTTTTCCATCTCCAAAAAAGGCTATTACCATTTAAAAGGCCTAGGTCCCAATAGACAGTGTAAAAAGTCAATGTCAGTAACTTCAGAAATTTTGTTTGCTTTTTCTCAGCTTTTTAATGACTTGCTACCTCATTATGCTTGTAGTTATTGTTATGTGAATGCATAGACCTGACCTGCATAGAGGAAAATGCAAATGGCAATAAACTACTGTTTCGTAAGTGTTGTTAATAATGTAATTAATGAGATTGAGAATCATTTTCTTGCCCTGGATCCAAGTATCTTATTACACTGTCCTCAGATTAGAAACAGATATTGACATTTTTAAGACATTTTGCCATTGTTCCAGATGCTTTGTTTACTCTCTACGTTTCATTTTCCATCTTCATTACCATGGCCAATTAAAAAAAAAATTTTTTTTTACAGAAGCCTTGGCTACTCATCGTTGATGGCAGATGTGTCAAAAAAATATGAGAATAAATAATAATAATAATTAAAACTTTTCCATCAGTTTACTCATAGTGATTTGTTGATAGTGAAATGATTCTTGTACAGACAGATTAGTCTTCTCTAAATGTGACTTTTTGTGATAACATATTGACAGCCTAAACCAACCATAGAAAAATAACCCTTAAACGGCAGTTTCTGTTCAGGTCAGGCCCAGCAGATATTTATATCCTACCCTTTAACAGTCCAATTTGTTCCACAATCTTCTAGAGGCAAACCCAATATGGAAAATAATGTGCTGTATGTCTGTGGTCACAATGCCGTTCTATATTTATCCCGCTAGTCACGCGCTGCCTAAATTGTGACCTTCTTGTTGCAGTAAAAAAATTAAGTAATAAAATAAAAAAAATGTACCTTTCTCTTGGGCCCCTTTCGCTATTAGGCCCCAGAGTTTTGGCCCTAGTAAGCCTTTGAATGAATAGAGCCTGTGGCATAACATTCCCATATGATTCCCACACAATTCTCATTGTAATGGAACCTTTTTGCTCCCTTGGGTTCTAAAGAGTTAAACCCCCTGGCATGTTCTACCAGAGATGTTAAAAATGATAAGTATGGCCTCTGTGGCACACAATATTAAGCAGACATATTGGATTGCATTAATGGTCCTGCAATGGACAGGTCCCACATGGTTAGGAGACACTTATCAAGCAGTTCTCTTCACAGCCCTGTGTGTGTGTGTGTTAGGGTTTTGTGTTGAGTGTGCGTGCACGTGTGTGCCGCAATTCTTTTGTGTAACTGTGTGTGCACTGGTGGGTGTTTGAGAGGAGTGGTAGAGCCACACATTGCATCTTCTCCCATCCAAGTCGTGACATACAATCCATTCACATGGAATCAATGCAGTGCCAATAGCAGAAATGGATTTGGAGGACGTTGCAGAGTAAAATATTCAGCCCCTAGTTTGTCTGATTTGTACCCAGTTGTAGTATAGTATTCACTTAGACTATCAATGAAGGACAAGGTCAAGGAGTCACCCAGACAGAGGGAATAGGAGAGGACGAGATGCATAAGGAGGGTGGTTATGCGTGAGATGTCTTCTGATTGAAGATGATTGTAGGGTAGTGAGAAGTGTAGGGGATTCAGACTGGCTTTGAAATGTTTTGGGTTTTATTCCTGAAGGACGCGTTCTGCATCCAACCTCTTAACAACCGCATGCAAGACAAACCGTGCGCTTCAATAACGCGGTTATCTCTCCTGACGACCGACGTTTATTCACACACTCCCCCTGTGTGTTTTCCGATGTCACTTGTTTGAGGGTTAAAAAGTAATGCTTTTCGTTTACAATTGGGAGGTTGAAATCCAGACTACCGCAATGGCTACGAAAGGATGGGGTTTGATTGCTCTTTCTGTTATTGTTCCTGTCCTATCACGCTGAAGTATCCCCATTCTCTCTCCTCCTCCACCCAAGGACTACCAGGACCATGACCCCTCCAGCCGTAACCTCCCTCTTTCTTTCATAAGGCCTAGATGAATAATGGCAGTACTGTCTTGTAAGTTAAAGGTGTGCCTTGTATAATGTAATCATTAATTTTGCAACGTGAAGTAAATCTGTTTGCCTATGATTAAATTCTCAGACCATTCTTGCAGTCAACTCATTGATTTATATCGCTTGCTTATTGCTTGGATATTCAATATACAATGTTAATTAATTTCCATTGTCTTATAGAGGTCACATATATGGTATGGCCTATGCAGTTATTTGGAATAATACAGCTCTACAAATTACACAAATGCACATTTATCCTTAATTAACCAAATGCTTAATGCAATTTATTGAACATTCTTTTCAGACCAAAGTAATAATATTATGTTTGCAGTTTCTGTGAATTCTTATAAAGTGAGAGCTTCAAATTGATTCCCAAATATCTGTCCTTGATTTAGAGAACAATTCTAAACTATTTTAACCATTGAGACCTTTTTTATGTTTCCAGTCTTGAAAACAATAAAGTTTATTAGGAGATGCATAGTTCCCTGTTTCGAGTAAAATGCAGCAATAATGTGTTTAACTTCTCATACATTTGGGATTCAATTAAGATTAGTACATCACTTCCTCTCCCCAGTGAAACTCCTAGGGTCATATTTTAATGCGCCAGCCGCAGACAGCCTATCATAAAGAAAAAAAAGATGAGCTCTGTTAAACAGGCCTGAAACACCAACACAAACAAGGAATTGAAATTGCCAGAAACAACCTAGAAAAACCCTGTTTTTTTATAAAGTTATCTGCCAAAACCTTCTCTTCGTGACAAAAGATCTCTAAGAAAGAAATAGCCCAAGGGGAACTTTTTCTAAAGGGGCGAGACAAGTACAAGTGGTGACTGGAAGAAAGGAAAGAAGAAACTTGAAGTCTTGGGGGAAAAAAATATAAGAATGTCTAGCTCCTGGAAAAGCTAGAGAAGAGAAGAGATCCACCGAATGGTTCTATTCTCCTCACTTTTTGGTCTCAAACAGAGAGTTCTCTTTAATAGAGATGTTTCTGGTATTGTAGACCTTATCTGGGTTTCACCATCTGTGGGGTTATACGTGGTTCAACTGTTAGGTCAAGAGCAATCATTTGGCAATGAACAGAGTTCAACAAGAGAGTTTAGCATTTCAAATGTCCCTTTCTGTGCAATGACTGTTTCTGGTCAATTCTAACCATGACTTGACAGATCAACTGTCTATCTGCCATAATATCAGATGACGGAATTGGATAATTTGATAATGAAACCCAAATAAAACCCAATAAAACCCAATGAAACCCAAATGAAACCCAATGAAACCCAAATGCCATGAATAAAAAGTCAAGAAAATAATGCTTGGGTGGTTAAGGTTCATTTCATGAATGAAATTGTAATTAATTTCCCCAAAACCAGCTCAGTTTGTATTAAATCGACCAAAAGGTCTGGTGGATAGAGGCATTGAAACATTGATAATTGGATAATCCGTTTAAAACTCAGGTCTTATGGCAATGAGAGATCTCCCCTAATGAACCAAGACTGCTTTGCAATGATGTCACCCATCTAACTCAGAACGCCTCAGACCAAGGATTTATACAGTAGCACGTAAAGGGCAGAATGACATTAGCCAGCAATAGATTTAAACCTTCTTGTATTAATGCAAAACACACAGACTGATGTTAGCATGCTAGATCATTTGTGTTCTCATTTTATAAAATTTTTCTTGGATTTCTTTGCAGAGTGAAAATTAAGAAGTGCTTCTGTTTTTTTATTTTATATATATCTCAGAGAGAGAGATTTGTTTTGCCACTAAAATACCGTGCTACTTATGCCTTTATTTCGGTCTCCTTGATTCACTTAGGCGATATGTAAAAGCCGGCAAATTGATGTTTTCACAAAGTCTATTCAATTAGACTACAGAACCACCATTGTACATGGTTGGGATTGTAATGATCACCAACAAAGGGAGGAATTATCCTGTTGGATATTGACATTCATACGCTGGCAGTCTTATTAGGAGGTTTAGGAAATAAGTGTAATTTGCACACATTCCCATACAGGCTGTAGACTCCTCCTTGATCCACTTTCCACTAGGAAATAAATCAAGTCAGGCTTAAAAATTGAATCGATTCGTCCCCGCTTTCAAGAAAGGAATAACTCCTCTTTCTTATAGATCACTGAATACTCCGTTTGTTTTGACATATCAGTGAAGGCAGCATGTAAATCATTTTTTCCCATTTATTTCACTTATGCATTGTTATCGATGGTGGTTAAGTGAACACACTTAAGCACTCACATTTACTAAAACTCCACTTATTTCGGTTCAATTTGAATTAGCTTAATTTATTTCCTTTCCTCTTGAGTTCTACAACTGAGAATGAACACAAGGATTTAAGATGGGCCTTCCACCATCAGAAATAACCAGGCTGTCGATACAACTCCACGTTAACTTCTTTAGCACTACCATCAACATCATCCTCCACTGGAAACTTTTTTGAAGAATCCCAGGTCAGAGAGGAGGAGAAAAAAAGATCACTCATAATCCATTTGAGGGATTAGATGAGTGACTACTTTAAAAGCTTTTCCTACCATGGTGGGGTGAAATATTAATATTTAGCTGCAGCCTGAACATTACCAGAAGCCATCGTAGTGAAGTAACAATGATTATTAATGACTCATTTCCAGAAGCCCACTGCACTGGATGTTCAAAGCATTACCGACCTTCAGAAGGGAAAGCGGAAAGGATTGCCTTAAATATGGACTCACCAGAGTAGAAAAATACATATCTGTGATGGGCTCATAGTTTTGGATCTGCCAGGAATTGTGCCTTTTGGATTTGCTTACCTCGACCGTTGTGCTTCATGCAAAAACTCATTTAGAATCTCCCCGCCCAATGTCCAAACGAGTAGTGTCGTGAGAAATTTCTTGAAACCCGAAGAACGTCCTCTCCTCTAACATGACGCCATTTGAAACAAGTGTCGTCGTTTCAAAAGGATCCCCTGCTTTATGATGACTGTTATGAATCAAAACGCTTTCAAAAAATTATACGACAGAAGATGCTTGGCTTTTCTTTCAATAGGCGTGTCAGTCAACATGAATGAGGTCAAGATTGGAAGGGGGGCCTGATTGAAAGGACCTGCTCATTACGGGAACTTGAAGTGCCATTGTCATAAAGTTTATTTACAACAAGTGAAGATTGTGCAGGAGTTCATATTTACAGTGGTGCAATAGAAAATACTATAAAAAGGATTATACAGACCTTCACATTTTTTATAAAACTGGTCTTAACCGAGCTAATATGCTGAGCCCATACAGACGGCAACACCTATTACCAAACCTGTCATTGGAGAATTTATGCAGCAGGGAAGCAATGTTGTGTTTTTTTCATGTTGAATACGCACCTTCTACTTCCATGCAAATAAGTATATTTGTAATTGACCTCACATCTGAATGGAGTCACCAGCCTGAGAGGATAATTATGAGTAGAACCGAGATAATGATGTCTTTAAGTTTCCACCCCATCGCCACCCTGGCAACTTTGACCTGAGGAAGAATTTGCAAACGATGTAATTGTGAAAAGTTTAATTAAGCACCCATATGAGGTGCAGGACGGAATTTAATTGCGACACGCTCTGTGTTCTGGCGGTGACAGTGTTAGAGAAACGTTTAACAAGTAATGTGTCTACCTTTTCACCTGTGGCCAAACATTTTTGAACCACATTTTAGACTTTTTAGTTTTTGTTTTTGCTGCCAATGTTTTTTTGTCATTACACGACTCGTGTGAAAAGCAAAATCCCCAAATTATCCCTCAGTGTTTTCCCTATGTCATTTCACATTAACTCGATTAATAGCAAATGTGGGTGTATCAATGTCAATGGAATTTTCTGAGTGTTAATGACGCTCAGTACACCGCCTATTTACTATGCAAGGTTGTCAACATGTTACGTTCGGGTTTAATGCATCATGCCTTGTAATTAAGAGATGAAAAATGCTTGAAGTCTGTAGAGAGATCACTTGATTTGTTTTGCAAAGCAGCTACTGGCTTCATTGATCTGTGACTGTCAACTGTCTCGCCAAGACCTAGAGTCAAGCTGTTACCAAAATACATGGATCTTTAACTTGGGGATTCTTTGTGTTTCATCCAGGGGTTTTTACTGGGACTTCAGGGGATCTATTCTTGGCCCTGCAATGTGCTATGAACTCACTCAGGGTTTCTTTGTGGTTGGAAAACCAAATATGTTTGTATTTCATTGCATCTTAGTTGTATTTTATTATGGAATAATTTAAAAACTCAATATGCTAGATATCCAAGCAATTCTACATCTAAAGGAAGAAATAGTTTTTGTTTGAGGAGAAACAGTCTTGTTCTTTGTTCAGTAGGGCTCAAAGGAACCATTTCAATCTTGGAAATGGGTTGTATGCACTTGCAATAGTACCATTGTCTCAAACACATACGGACGGCCTAGGAAAACAAATCAACCAGAAAAACAGCTGACCATTACCTTTTGCTGTGCAAACGCCTTCACGCCTCCACCTGAACTTAAATAAATAACAGATTTGTTTCCGCAACAGCCTTGACTGGTTGGCCAGAACCATGCTCTATACTGTATATGACATGCTGAGTAATTGTGTTTGCATATTTATTACTAAATAGATGCCCTGTCACAATGGAAGATATATAGGCAGGGATCGTGGTTTTGGCTAAGACATGGGCCATGCAATCTATGGCTTTATAAAAGGGCTTTAGCGAGCAAAACAGTCGATCAATCATTCCATTTGTTGCAGGATATATCATCGGATCGGATGCATTTTCAAGAGATCATATTCCTCTAGCCTGCCGTAGTGTTTATTGGACAAAGGTGACTCATATTGCGCTAGCATTCATCTTGCGCCATTAGGCCGGACTGGGCAGTGCGATTATATTTAATCAAATTGGTTGAAAGGGCAAGGCGCCAAACCTGGCCATGCATATATCACCGTGTAACTCTAAACAGAGCCCTGGCAGATCAAGGTTGTTGTGTCACTCTTGCATTGGGAAGTAGGGAATGGGTAATTAGGAAGTAGTGAATGTGTTATGAGGTAGTAGGGAATGGGTAATAAGGAAGTAGGGAATGTGTTATGAGGTAGTAGGGAATGGGTAATAAGGTAGTAGGGAATGGGTAATAAGGTAGTAGGGAATAGGTAATAAGGTGGAAAGGAATGCAGCGTTCAGACGCAATGTGTCTGACACCTTGACTAAACAAAGGTTTCGATCTAATTTAAATTGATAGAACCTGGAATAGTTAAACAAAAGAAGCTCAACATGTCTGGTCAACCCCTTATTCAAGTATCTAATGAATGAATGAATCTGCGTTATGCTCCATAGTTCAGAAAATCTGTATAGATGTCTTCGCTCATCAACAACTAAAAGAGGTTATTCATTAGCAATGCCCCACTCCCTAAATATAAAATGCCAAGTCTGTATTTTTAAAGTTGTGACTTTAATATTGTTTCCAAATCAATCAATATGTATGTCCTTGAGTTCCGGAAACATTTTACTGTTGTACTCAGATGATGATGATGGATTTGATGATCATTTAGAGGGGAAAAGTAGACTAAAGATTAACTTCATGAAAAACTTCAAGTATCACCTATTCAGTCTCATTCCCACATAAGTACATGAATAGTGTAGCAGATCTGTCTCCACTGTGCTGAGATGGGGCAGAGTATTCAGCTGTTGTTCAATTAAAACTCAATAATTTCATAAAATACTACAACAACTACTATTGAGGATACTGTTAATAATAATATCCTAGCAAGTACTATTGCATTTAGTGTAATAGCTGGTTAGCTTCACTCTTTCGTTTGATATGAAGTGGATGGCTTACACTTAACAATGCAAAAGTGCAATGTGATCCGAAAACTGCAGTGAACTCCATAGCTAGATGTAAACACGTTAAAATGAATTGAATTATGTTGACATATTCTGAAAATATAAAATAGGGCAAAGTGTTGTTGCTAGGTAACACATTGAGATTCATAGAAGAAGCTGCCTACGGAAGCAATTTAATAAAAAGAAAAGTTTATGATGACAAACACCTTGCCCAATAAGGTCACTCCCATAGAATTTCATGGTCACTCCCACTAAGGCCAACTACAAATGTTTGATGTACCAGGTGCTGTGAACCATTGCCTGATGACAAGGTTATACATCCTCAAAAATTACAAATCACCTAAAAACAAGCAGCCTTTCCGAATGCCTGTCATGGTAAAGCAACTGCGTTTATATTGTATCTCCACAAAATATGATTACTTTTTTTTTCTAACTTGCAGTATTGATGTGCACAGCATGACAATTATATTCAATTTATACCTCTTTTTCATCCATTGGAGTATTAAAGTATATTTGAGAATAGGCTACAGCTGGGTTACTGGCCTTTTAAATGAAAATGAGATGGATGGTTATTCATAGCAGACCCACACTGAGAAATACAGACACACACACACACACACACATTTGGATGTTATATTGCAAATGGCTCATATAAATGCTTAGGAATGAGATGTACATCAACGCAGGGTCACGGTTTAAATGGAATATGTCACCAATAATATTTTAGGTGTCTTCTTATCATAAAAAGCAACATTGATTGAAGAATGCAAATGTGTCCGGGACACTTGACACTAAGACAAAACTCACTAACAACAAAAGGAGGAGCTGTCTCTTTAATTTCTTCATCAGATTACATATCGGACAAATCACTTGTGAAAACGTGGTGGTGAAACACTTCATGTGAAACATTGAATTATTGGACACATCACAACAGTGTATAATTAACAAACTTAACAAGAGACACATATTCTTCTGAGAGCTGTCCGTCTGGCCTAACTGAGGAACCAGGTTATAAGGGCCTTGGTAAGGGAACGGAACAAGAACCAGGACAGCAGCTACCACAGAGAACGGTCAATAAGATTTATGGGGTCCATGGCTTGGCAGGTCTCACTGATCACAATAACGTCAATGCTGTCTATAAGTATATATCTTTCCAGAGGCCCAGGATTCCTTGTGGTTGCCGGGTCAAGAATATAACGGTCACTCTGACTGAGCTCCAAAGTTCCAGTGTGAAGATGGGAGAACCTTCCAGAAGCACACCGAGCTTATAAAAACTCCCTTAATTAGGCCTTGATGGTAGATTGGCAAAGATTGGGAAGCCACTCTTTAGTATAAGGCACGTGACAGCTCATTTAAACGTTGTCAAAATGCACGTAAATTAAAGTACGTTTGAACTTGAGCATCACATCTGAATGTCAAGCATTACGTCTAGAGGAAGCCAGGGCCATCACCTGCCCAACAGCATCTCTAAATTGGAGCTTGGTGGTGGCAGCATAATGGTGTGGGGATGTTTTTCAGCCATTAGAAGACTAGTCAGGATTGAGGAAAATAAGAAGTGTACATACAAATCCTTGATGAATACCCAGTGTGCTCCAGTGTGACTAGGGTCTGGATGCTGCTAGATGTCAGACGCAAATATAATTGTCTGTATCATCAGCATGTTTTAAGTGATTCTAAGTTTAAATTGGAATGGAATTGTCGGTAACTTCAATAAATTATATTTATAATCAAATGCAGTTAGATAGAAATATTAGACAGATAGAATGATAGGTTAACACTAGTTTCTAGCTGTAATTATGACCTAGTTTGCTAACTAGCAGAGGTTAAGATTAGGGTTAGGAACACAACCCATGGTTAGATTCAACATATTGTTGTCCATCGTTCTCGAACATTTTAAATGATCTTCTTTCTAAATGAGAGTTTAAAGATGTATTACTGATTGTGGAGGTATGCAAGGTATTAAGGCAGCTGGCCAGGATTTAAACACGCCAGCTAAAACCCCTCCACTAACCATTTGGGTTAGGGTTAGTCATTTGCGTGGGTAACTAGCACTCACTTGGTCTTTTAAATTCAACCTGGCGTGTCATACTCGGAATATTGAAAGAGCCATTTCATGCTGTACACCATGAAATGTCCAAAAATTGCAGTTTGGCAGTTGGCAGGCATGGACTGGTTTTATGAAGTGCAACCCAGGATTATCTATCTATAATTTACAAGCAACCCGTCTTCTCATGACAAAATTGAATATTCCTTTTTGTCGGTCTACAAGAAGGTCCTCCAGAAACTATGTTGTCCCCATCAATGTGTTAAAAAATAAATAAATACTGTATAACAAATTATTTAAAACCCACTAGCTGAGCAAAATGCCTTTTTCCTAAAAAACTAAATTACAAAAAAATTGTCAACCGCAGCCATTTGTTATCTTTTATAGTTTGTTATTGCTAACATGCTATAAGAAATACACACACTCTCCTTGGAGCTTAGCCGATGAGAACTCAAGACCAGAAAAAAACTACTCATAAATGTAAGATGTTGTAAACCAGGTTAATGAAAATATATATATTTGCAGCGGTATCTTCAGCAAGCAAGAGCCCTGTATGAGTGACAATCACCCACAGTGAGGAATCATGTTTTGAAAGGTGATAGGTGAAGCAATGGTTCCGGTAATATCTAATATCAATGTTGAAATACTGGGTGACATTCCTTTCATAAAGTATGGTATATTGTGTATGTCTATGTATAAACACTTTTTTTCTTTCTTGTTTTTGTTTTAATATTTGTCTTCTAGAGCAGCCCTGATTTACAGTGATTTAGGCCCAGTGCAGTCAAATTGCAGTCAACTATTTTTGGGGACATCTATAGTGCTGCAAAATTCAAGAAATTTTATTAAAAGAAAACCTGTCTAATCATCAAAACTGACGACTGGCCTGAGACACTTTTTTCAAGGGTTCCAAGCAACATAATGTGGTTGATTTTCCTCTTACATTAGGCATTGGAACGTCTTCCTGTTTTATTAGGTAATTATGAAAGGGTTATCAAAGTAATAGATGACTGGATTTGCGGGAGAGCTTGGATTAAAACATGTACAGGTTAAGAAATCACCATGGTACCAATGGTGTTTGTCCAACTACTGTTTAACAAACAATCTGCATATATGAATACTGCACTCACGAGTCAATGATAACGACATGCAGTTTGCTTCCTGGGAAAAGGGGCGGTATATCTGAGAGAAATGCAAAGCACCATGGTTGAAATGAGTTAACTGCAATATCTCCCAGACAAACATCTACAGTTAATCACCAGATAGTATTTCAAAGTCCTTGCCTAATTATAATGTCGTCACATGTGTCCTGCTGACCAAACACCATGTCTGTACATAAAAAACATAATTGTAAATGAAGCTGGGAGTTGTCGCAATTAAAGGAGTACAGTATGAAGCCATACATTTCTGAAAACACTTTATTTTATGAACCTTCATTAAAATACCAGATTACCATCATATCCTCTTCACAGTTGTAGCAGACAGAAAGTGATTAATATTTCAGTGATTAATATGCATTCATAAGGACCTCATAATCCAACAGCGCTTTTAGGAACTCAGCCTCACACAACAACTACAGAAACCGGCACTGGCTTCATGAGCTCATTCCAGATAAATATTGTTTTAATAAAACTGCATTTAACCTATGCATGGCTATTTTTGATAACTGCCCAACATAGCCAATACATGTTGGTTCATTACTCTCAGTTGCAATAAAACAATACAAGACACCTAGCTTTACTCCAAGTGTGTTGATTGAAATCTTGAAGAAATACATTTAGATTGCAGTTATTCACCCATATCAACCAAGAACTCTCTTGGTGTTAAACCAGTGTTTACTATATTTTCTCTTCTACTAACAGGGTTTGCAGAAATCTCCCAACCCCTCCTGAATGTTAGCTATAATGAACCAAAAAAAACAAACAATATATTTGTTTTGGATATGCGGTTAACAATCTTGGACATGAATAACCCTTAGGAACCTAATGAGCACATGGATCTGATTCTAGCAAAGTCAAATGTCTTATTCCATTCCTTCTTCCCTCGTTCCATCTCTCCCGAATTCTTACCCCGGCTCGTTTTAAAAAAGCCCCAAGAGTACCGATGAAGAAATATCGAGAACAGAGGAATATCAAATGCGTGCGCTATAAATGAATGACAATCTACAGAGAAATCTAAATTTCTCTCTCTCCCATGTCTACTCTAGGACCTCCATAGCTAGTTGTGCCACTGTGCAACACATAATTTTTAATGCTAGGCATTTTAAATAATTCACAGCTACCTTTGCAATTTTCATGAGTGAGGTGATTACGTATAGAAATGGTACTGCGGGCAAAACAGGAAACATTTTCTCAGCAGCCAGCCAGTCAGCTCAACACACCAAACTTTTTCAAAGCTTTATTCATATTCGGTTGTAGTCTATTCAGCATCTAAAAACGTCCTTCTCCGCTTTCCCCGACTCCATCTTTTAATGAGGGTCGCGACCTCTTGACTGGCCGCATGGAAATGCAGGAAGCCATTTCTGCCAAGGGGAGGATGGGGGTGGTTGCTTAAGGTGGGGTGGGGGTGAGGACTCATGCATAATGGATTCTTTTCCAGTCATTTTCTGCTACAGTCATTCTCTATGGCTACAGTGCACAGAGGGGCACAGTTAGCACTTGCGGTCAATATCTTTAATTGTGCGAATGGAAATCTCTTAACCCGTTTAATGGTCGAGCTGGAGACTCAGGGAACATTGCTGTGTAAGGCACTACTTTAAAGCTCACTTGAAATTGGAAAACATAGTGTCACATATGTTGTTTAGGTACTGGCAACAAGCTGCCTGTCACAGCTATTTGTGGAAAGCTTAAAGAAATTCTTATTAGTGTTTGATGAGAAGTAATTTGCAGTTATGTCAATAGGTTTCTTAACTCAAAGTTTCCAGGCAACTGTATCTTTGATTTGACTGTAAACAGTTGTTTATTGGAATACCCAGGAGTTTTGTTAAACATTGCAAAAATCCACTAATCACAGATTTTGACTCTAAGTAAGGAGCCAAACACCATTCAAATTGATTTGTTAAACGTTTCATGTTTAAAAAATGCCCATACCTGTCTCAATGTCAACCCATTCGGGATATACGCATGTAGCCTTGAGCAAAAAAACTGTTTTAATGATCACTTTCAAGTGATTCTTTAAAGTAGCATTGGTAACGGAGGATGAGCAGTGACGTGAATGGTGATGGTTAGCATTAAAATGTACTGTCAACCTTGCCCTGTTGGGCTGGGGTCTGTAAATCTCCAGGCTCTTGGCCATCTGTCTTTGTCTGTGGTCCGGGTGTGTGAACGATAGACACATTTCATAAATGTGGTCTTGAGAAATCTTCAGGAAATGTTTAAGCGTGATGAATGGGAACGCAGGGATTTTGGGGGGTCTGAGATTTATTTGACATCCATATATCATAGTTGGCAGCAAGTAGCTTATCTCAGGAACAATTGGAAGGAGTCTTGAGTTATTTTTCGAAAAATATTTCTAATCACACTAGGAGTAAAAGGGTCCTCAAGCATACAATGAGAGATAAGGGCATTAAACTCATTTCTATTTACATTATTTGACATGTCAAATTAATGGGAGACTTTATCACAAGGTAACATTCATTAAAGGATTCTAATGAAATGATTATAATAACCATATTAAGGGTAATGTTATAATACATAAATCATTAACAAGTTGTATCATACTGGTAAAAAAATAACCATTTAATAACATTTCATTATCATTTTGTAATCTTATTTTCATGCACATTGATGTTATTATCACATCAGTTATTTGCTCTCCTTGGGATTTGATGCCCTGGTGTTTTTTTTCCACAATGTGTCTTTTCAAACCTTGTTCAATACCATGTCCTGGCCTTTATGAATGCAGTGGATATTATTCAATCACTTCGTTCAAATAAGGCGTATTAGATCAACACCGTCCTGCTTTTTTTTTTGTGGATGTGCCTTTATTGGAACATGTTTTATTCACATTTATTGAAACAGTCATCAATTAAGACTTTTTGAATGTATTAAAAGGTACCAAGACATGGGGTTTATCTGCATGCAATTTCATGAATGTAGCAGTATTCAAAAGCAGTTTTAAACAACTCTGTTTACACTGGAGGGGACTCTGGTAGTAGCCAGTCTTGAGAACAAGCTTTAAATGGTAAACACAACACCTGAAAAACCTGCTGCCCGTTAACATTCTCTACAGCATACAAATATTGCCATGCAATACATAGAGGAGCATACCCTGGGAAATCATTTGAATTGAAGTTAATCAAATCTGTAACCTATTGTATTTTGGGTATTACCGTCTGTAGCAACAGATGAGCTACTAGAATACAATAAGGACTCACAGTCCCCTACTGTGACTTTCCTGTTTAGCAGACATATTAGGTTTCACCATTTAAAATACATTTCAGCTTTTACTATTATGGTAGCTAGCAAGCTTAGCATCCCTAGCTTGCAAGACTGATGCTACCAAAGACAGCTATCTGCGTTTCTAACTTTGGCAGGGCGAAGTTCAAAATCAGCAGAAATGCTATATACTATAAAAATGGCCTTAAGAACTTGTCTTCCCTTTTCTCTGTAAATGTTTATTTTGCGTAATCTCTCTGGGCACTACTAACTACTTTCATCGCAACTCTCCATGACACACTGCTACAGAGCACAAAATTCTGGACACGTTCTTTGTCCGTTTTCTTACTGATTAATTCTTGGAATAAATATGTGTATAAATGCATCATTAGGGATTCAAACATGCCATTGTGGCTCTATCCCACAAACTAAATAGGTTGGTTATCAGACCAATGGTTAAATCCCATTATGCACCCCGTATTTGTAACCCTGATTATGCATTAGTACTCTTCCAGGCCAGCCTGCCCATTAGGCAAGATTAGAGGGCCATCTATAGTGGCAAGGGAAACATTTGCCACAAAATGATCAGGATTCTCCTCCGAAAACACAAAACAATTCATTATTATTAAACAATGAAAATTTACACCCAGTCTCAAACAGAAACATTCACATGATTTAAAAAGGCACAGACCTCAAACCCATGGTGGCCTAAGGAGTGGGGAAGATTATAAACAAAAGCTAAAGCATTGAAAATTGTCGTGTGCAAAGTGGGCTCCATCATTGTGAAAAGGAAGACTTTTGAAACCACTAGATTCTTTCTAGTTCTGGCTCACGGGCCAAGCTTAGGTGACCAAGGACTCAATGGCCTCTTGCAGAGCTTCAGATTTCATTGGGTGCTCTTATATCAAACGAAAGTGTGAAGAAAGTAAGGGGGTCTTACTTTCCGGAAGGCACTGCATATACAGCACGTGTATCTACACCACATCTTTTAGAACATGGTAATGACATTGTACACATAATTCAGAGAGCAGCAAACAGTTACCGTGGGACATATGTGATGGACCCTGGTCTTGGGTTGGAATGGTTCATATATGAGTCTGGCCAGGAATGTTACCTCAAAACACCACTCTTAAAAGCTGCTGTGTTTTCCCAAACCTCACTGGCTCAAAGCTTTAAGGCAGAATTGTTGATGCGGCATTGGACGTTTGCTAGGGCATAGCTCAAGATGGACCGCTTAATGACATGTTGTTGCTAGTTCTTGGAGATGAATGCGTTTGAAAATGATTGGTCTAACACATAAAGGGCCCTGCTAAAGGCAATGGGCATTCATAACACTGGTTAGCATGATGACATGTTATGGGGTATTGTTCTAGTTTTTCAGGGACCAGGGAGTGCAGCCATTTTGATTTCTTGCCATAGTCTGCCTATATATAGTTTTTTATAAGTGATTTAAAATATGTTTACAAATGATTGACTTTCAGTACTGTAATTGCAACCCTATCATAAAACTTTTCCTTATAAGTGCTACCGGCGCTTGTCTTACCAATATCTAATGCAGTAGTCCGATGTAATTTATTTCTCAATATATGCTGAGAAACCAGGGATTCTATTCTTTAAAATAGTCTGAGTGGGTAACATAATTACAGTAATCCATCTAGGTTTAATAGACTTATTTGTTAGAGAGAAGGGATGGAAGGTCCATGAAACAGGCTAAGAATGACAGTGTTTATCTTGATGACTGCAAAACAACATTACCCACGACTCCTGTAATGGGCCGTGCAAATTGGGTCTGCTCTGTCTGGGAAGGGTGGTAGGGATGTTGGATTGGTTTGTCGGATTGGTTTGACTCGTCCCGCTCCAGCCATTCCTTGTGGTTGGTTGGGGCGGGCGTCGGCAAGCTCAATGGTGGTCATCGGCTGGCGAATGTGCTCTCCTTCAAATGCGCCGGTTTGGGGGTGGAAATAGCCTGATTTTGGTGTGATGATAAACAGAATGGCTTGGCAGGATGTGAACTGCTTTGGAGGACATGTTCTGATTGACTCTCCTTGAGAGTTGCATTCTAGTCCGACTAATGTGAGACCGAGTCATGAACAAGGCCAAAGCAAACCAAGTCCAAGTCAAGAACAAGGCCAAAGGGAGTCAAGACCGAGACCAGAACACCACAAGTGCAAATCAAGACTGAGATTGTAAATGACAGATCATCACCATAACAAGGCCATACATTGTATGGTGCTTTTGTATTCATCCAACCGAAGTATGGTATCTGTCCCATAAATGCTAAACTGGCTGCAGAGGTCATATCACAATGAATAACAAATGATAGCTGATCTCCCTGACATGATCTCGAGCGCGCAGGAATGAAGCGCACAGGAGCACTCGCTAGCTATAATGTGTGTCTTGTCATTGGCTGATGTAGCCACAGAATGCAGGACGGGTAGGCGGGCTTTAAGGAGTATACAGCGCCTTCTACCAGGAGCCAATGAGGGGAGGGGGACTGAGTCAGAGACAGTTGTGTGACTTCCTGTGTTTACACAGGCACACATTTTTAAGAATAGACTAATAGTAAAGCCATGTCTATAATGTTTTGTTTTATGGTAAAACACGTTCTGATCTATAATGAGGCTACTTCTATTTCTATACATATCATTAATGCTTGTGGAAAATTTGTTAGCCAACCGTCTATATTTAAATATCCTCATTAAAACAATGTAATTAATCAATTAAATGTCTAATAGTATCAACAATACATCTAATAGTTGTTCCATTTCGGGGGGGTTTCAGACTTATTTTTGTCAAAAACATGTATGCAATTTTACTCACTTTGCCAGAATATTTTGCTCTTTTGACCAACAGAGATGGGTTAGGCAGGAATACATGATATTTCCTTTTGCCCATATATAGTCAGGACACCTAACTTGGATTATAATAAAATAGAGTACATAACCCAATAAAGCAAACATGTTTTCTAAATGAAAAAGCAATATTGCAAAATGTTATGTGAAAATCCATTCTCTTTGGAACAGATCATTTAAAAAAAAGTTGTGACAAGTTGATACGTTTCATGCATTTTTTTCCAGAGTTATAACCACATTACCTCTTCTTTTGTAAGGTTTTTTCAGAATATATTCTGCTTGTTCTTTGTTTCAAATGGATTGACAATAGGTATATTGCATGATTGCACATGAAAAACCTTTTAAGAGGATAGATTTTATAGAAAGTTCCCTCTTGTTTAAAAATATTACTGGAAGCAGAAGTACTGGTATTCTATAGTAAATGATTAGTATGGATAAGATAATAATTCTTTATTATTAGTAGAACACAGAAAGTTCTCCATGAGCACAGGAAAAAAACATTCGAAATTAGTTGTTGCTCTCTCACATACTACATTTGCATTATAGCCTTGTAACATTTCCTATGAAACAGTGTATTTAAATCAATTGCATTGAAAACAATTCACAACA
This sequence comes from Novumbra hubbsi, assembly GCA_016801125.1. Lineage (NCBI taxonomy): Eukaryota > Metazoa > Chordata > Actinopteri > Esociformes > Umbridae > Novumbra > Novumbra hubbsi. The sequence continues at coordinate 91,993 of JACXGK010000192.1, read as the reverse complement.
ATAAAACATTTCTTTGGCTAGCTTTGCTATAGCGCATGTCAATGACTGGATTCTAAAAGCGTTCTGGCCAAAAAAAAATAATTCTGGCTAAAAACGTTTCATGGCACATTGTCTTCTGTGCGTTCAGTAATCTGGGCAGGTTTTGGTACAGATTACTTATTAACGACTGAGGACCATTAAAAACACATTCATTTCTGCAAATAGGTACTTTTGACCATTATCAACCCTAACTGTAAAACAGAAACTGCATTTACTACACAAAAATAACATTACCTTCATTTTCACAATGTCAGAATGTTGTTTTGACCTCCTTAAATTGAAATGTTCTCTAAGACACAAGAAAAATCTATTTTCATATTCCAGATGCCACAATTGGTACATTACTCAAAATGTGAAGAAGTAAACATTTAAACGTTTTGACTGCTAACACATTTTGTCTAGCCTGTAACTCCTCATCATCTACATATTTCCCCATATTTTCAGATCTTCCGTCACTTCAACATTGAATTCCATTGCTGGTGACACTTAGAGCTACATCAGCACCAACCCCCACCAACCCCCCCCCACCCACATCCTGCCTCTCAAATAATAACATGGATGCTTCTAAACCTCCTCAAAGCCTGCAGTGAACTAGAACTCATAGGCACTAAATCCACCCTCACCATTGACGACACCACTGTCTCGTCTTCCCCTCACTCATGCGACCTTGGACACAACTTGGGACTACAGCCGTTGTTTGAAGGCCAAATATGACACACTGTCAAATCCACCTTCTTCCGCTTCTGCCACATTGTCCAACTCAGGTCTTCCTGCTCCCGTCCCAACATCCTAATACACGCAATTATCTTCTATCGTCTTGACTACAGCAACTTTCTCCGGCATCAGCTTCACGTATCTCCACAAGCCCCAAAATGGTTGAAAACCAGAAAGCTTCTCACTCAGATGGCTGCACCTTATCCTAGTAACTTTGATGGCTCCATGTCGGTCTCCCAACACATTGGCTACCAACTTATTAAGCCTTCCTCCACCTTGCCTCATCTAACTTTCTGAACTTAGATGAAAGGTACCTCATCATGCTAATGTACCTGCTTTAAAACTTTGGTGACACCAGGTTTTGCCCCTTTAGGCTCTGGAACTCTTTCTGCCTTAGGTTTCCGTATCTTTTGTTGTGCTGACTGAAGTTTTGATTTGTGCAATACTAGCTTGAATTTGAATAGTGACTTTAGGTCCTTGAAAATATAAATCCTATATATTATTCGTATTGTTAATAATTAATTCCGTTTCAAAGTAATTGTGTTCTTCAGAAACTAAATTGCGTGTCACATTTCAGATGTACAAGGACTAGAAAAAAATTGTTATTTTGACAGGGCTAATATTTCAGCAATATACTGTGACAACATGTCCAGTCCCGGCTGCAGACTTTGGGAGAAAGGCCTCCTTTCTAAGGGACATATTAATTCTGCCGCCAGACAGCTGTGCTTGATTGATTCAAAGTCTATTCTTAGTTGGCATTTAGCTTTAAAAGATGTTCAGCATGAACTCTCTCTGATTGTCTCCAATTCTTTGGTTCTGTCTCTTAACCTCTCTCTCTCTCTCTCTCTCTCTCTCTCTCTCTCTCTCTCTCTCTCTCTCGCATGTCTGGTCAGTCTCTTTAACTCTCACTTGTTCTCCCTTGTGTTCTGTCATGTTCTCTCCCCAATTTCTCATTGTCTTGTGTTCTCTGGGGTGAGTCAGGCCCAGGCATCCGCCTCTCTCATAGCTCAAGCGTGGGACAGAACTTGTTACATAAATGGACAAACTACTTCACCAACCAGTCAGCAGCCAGAACTCTTCCATTCAGCTCTGTTAGCAATGCAGTGTGGAAAAGCTGTCTCAATCAGTTTCACTCGATTGCCAGGCCTGTACTAGAGGATGGGGAAGTGATGTAACGCGGCTTCCAGAGGTCACGGTTCAGCTGAATTTCCAGCAGAGCCCAGAAGTCTTATCATACGTTCAATTGGGATGAGGTAGTTTCGTCGAGGTTTTGGTGCATAAAAGAAAGTTTTATCCTGTAGGAAATGAGCCTTGATACTAAATGTAAGAAATACATTTATTCTGGAGTGAAAAGGCTAGGCATCTCTGTATCTGTTGTCTTGTACTAGTAAACTACAGGCTCTAAAGCTAGACGGGCGATCTCGAGCAGTGTTCATTTGAAGTGATTGGTAGAGTACAATACATTCAAAGCTTTCCAAAAAATTGATGCTGATGAAAGATTGAGAGGGCATGAAAGTAAAGCGCTTTGAGATCATACCGATCATATGGAATTTAATCACAAATAGCTTTTTATTTCTGGCCCTGCACTGGAGAATCTGATGTCATTGTGTCTGCGTTTTTGGAAGGTTTGCTTCAGGCAAGATGTAAAGCTTGATCTATAAAGGCAGGTGTACATGGCTTTGCAATTCATCTTTGATGAGTTCATTTTCAGCCCCAACTCTTATGTTGAAAGGTCATCTTCTGGTTGGATTGATAAGGTAGCTAACATAAGTCAAATAGGTCCCCATGGGGATAATTTATCATGACCTTTCAATGTCATCATACAAATAACTGTATTCTGATATTAGTAAAACAGCTACATGTAAACAACAGGGATTAGTTAGCCAGATAGGCACATTGGCGATCAGCTAGTTTTGTAGGCAAGTAGGTTGTTGAGTCGAAAAGACATTTGTGCCTTCCAAAAGAAAAATAGCTGTTTGTTGATACAGCCACTAACCTATTCAATGGAATTGCACAGAGATAACGACGACGCAAAAAAATACATTTTTCATGAGTCATTACAACTGTAATGATGGTATTAATAGGAGAAATCAATAAATCAATCGCCATATCATGAACCTCAATGGCTCCCAATGTGGACTCTTTATTCTAAATCATACGGCCCCAATGTGTCGTAAAATGCAGCACTTTACTGGAATATTTAAAACATTGTATGTACTTAAGGTGTCCATGGCTCCTTCATAATTATAATAATAGTAATACTTAGAATACTGTATCCATTTGTAATTTATGTGTGCCTGTCATGGCCATTCACTTTTATAGGTCATTCTGAGTTGGTGATTTATGGAAGCTTTTGGCCAAACTTCTTATCTGTCCAGTTTTATACCTCCATTAGGAGCTCTTTGGGAGTTATTGATGGGCCCTGCGAGATACATCATTTCCGTCAAAGCTTTCGACACAAGTCCTCTAGATCAAAATCCGAAGCCACTGCTTGCATCTTTTCATCTTTCCCTCTCTCCTCTCCCACTTTTCTCAGCACCATCTTCCTTTGTCCCCCCCTATAGCTCTTCCTCACTCTGCCGCTTGTTCGCTCTGGTTTAGAGTCTTACTAATGCATGGAGATTATTGTCTCGGACAGAACCACTCTTTGGAGGCAGATTTAATTTGATCTCCAATGTACCTTCACCTTTGACTGCCAACATCAAGTCACATAAGTGATTTTGTTCACACTCCCGATCTAAAAAAGAGAGAAAAAGTAGCATTGACCTTGCACTCATAAACCCAGCTTTTTAAAACAATTCATGTGGCCGGAACATCAAGGTTTCACTGGCATATTATTAATAAGGTACATTGTCGTTATCCTGAAGAACAGTTATTGTAATCACCAAAACCAAAAAGGTTTCTTTGAGGTTGTAAAATATAATAAAACTCCAAGTATTTCTTTGTATGCCTGTTCTGGTTCAATTAGTTAACTTTTTTTAGTCGCTATGTTTTAAACCATGTAGACCAATTTGTAAATCACATTTGTTTTATGCCAACCAATTAGCAAAAATTCCACACCACAGGTAAACATCAATATCGGAATTTACACAAACAGCACAAATCATTGTTAAAATAAAGCGTTGAATGCTTTAAAATAGAATATTTCCTATATTATAAATTAGGCTGGTAAGGAATATAGAGTATTGCACAATCAACAGTTTATTAAAGATTCACTTGCAATGAGAGCCTAGTTCCCTGTCATCAAAGTGACTTAGAAGTATCTCTACTATTTCATAGTTGCCTACAATACTTATACAGATTGAGTGGAGACAAGTTATTTGCATATTCATTCTGTATAATTCAGTCTTGCGGTGGGTCAAGAAGATGCACAACTGTTACGTGTTCCCTTCCTGGACCCTATTTTATATTCTCTTTATCCTGTGTTCATCCAGATGCCGTAATAGCTCCCAACTTCCTCCCAGAGGGGGGTGAATGGAATGGCCACCTTAACAGATGGTCACAGGACTCAGCATACTGACAGGTGTCATCAACAACCACATACCAGATCCTCTTATCTAACTATATGACCCCAAACATTCTTCTTGCTCTGTCAAAAGTGCCTTCCTGAATGCAACACTAGTAGCAAAACTACTCTTACAGCTTAATGAGACAGGGAAGTGGATGAAGACAGAAGAAATAACACAGAAATAACTGTTTATAACAATAAACCAGCGTGGTCTCACGTGAATAAGTAACATATTATGTAGCACCCAATTTTGTATGGTATCTTACGTGGTTAGATAACATTGCTGTGCACTAACAAAACATGTTTTGTATCATTTTCAAAAACATTTCAGAAGAACATTACAATAACATTACATTAACCATGGCGGCAAATCAGAGATTCCTACACTAATTGCTGTCTTATCATTGAAAATATTCCTGCAGCATAGAAATCTAAGAATTTGGATGAGTATATAATGTGTATTTAGGATAGCTAGATCGAAGTAGATAGCTAAACAGACCAGTCTTTGCGAACACAAGTTCAGGAAAAAGGTGTCATGTTAACAGGGCTGGAGACTGTAAAGATCTGAGGAGTTCAAGCCAATACTCTGTGGCATCAAGCACTCTACAATTCAGCAGAAATCTTTCTTGGCTACAGCTCTGAAACTATGTAAATGACTCTCTCTGTATGTACAAGTATTTATTAAATGGTATGCCAATTTGTTATTACTTATTGGTGTGAAATCCTTATAGTTAGGATGCTCATATCTTCAACTTGTGTTTTACATTGTATGACATCTCATTTTAAGTATGTGTGTGCATGTACTAAAAAGATGAAAACAAAACAACATGCGTACCACATAAGTGATTCATTATTAATGCTAGTTGTTTTACTCAAGTTAAATGTAGGTCACTGTGGCCTGCTATGATAGTATTAGAGAAAATGTGAAAAAGAAAGCAAAAGCTGCAATAATTGATTTCTACAAATTAACTAAAAACATTAAAGTAATGCCTTTTCCAGACTTTATTACACAATATCACTGCTTATCCTGGGCATAATCAACCTCAACGAGCAACAAGATTCCTACATAATGAGATCATTCACAAATGTGTCTCAAAACACGGGCAGAAAAAACATTCCGATGTTTTCCCAAATTAAAATAATCCCTTTGTGTCAAAAATGGCACACAGCCCGGATAATCCCTTAGATTTGTTGTAATGATATTCTGCACTCTATCATACATATGGTAGGGTTCAAAAGAATGCAGACCGTGGGGAAAGAAGAATGCAGTCTCTTGTGCAACTTGAAAGATCTGAGACAACAAAGAAGACATTTGACAAATCCATCAAGATATATTTTTATTATAACAGAACCACAATGTGATCACTCAAGTTTTATTCTGACGTACCCTACAATTAAAAAGATTAAGATAATTTTCCTTGTTTTTCATGAAAACATACATGAAATTAATTGGATAGTTTGAGATTCGCTGACTGGGCCATTCCATTATAGACAGAGTACCAGCTGCCTGCTTCTTGCCTAAATAGTTATTGCATAGTTAAGAGCTGTGCTTTGGGTCATTGTTCTCTTGTAGGAGGATATTGACTCCAATCAAGACCATCCTGTACAAATCTCTCACCACATCAGCAGCCCCAGACCATAAAATGCCCTTCACCATGCCTGTCAGATGGCGTCAACCACTCCTCCAGCATATTTTAAGTCTCACAGAGTTTTTCCTTGTGATCCAAACACCTCAAACTTAAATCTGTTTTTCCGTATAACGTTTTTATGTTAATTTTCCAATGATAATCTGTTCTTTTTTTGGTCTTTAGGACTCTGCCTAGAAGACTAGGCCCCCCGGAGTTGCTTCTTCACTGTCACATTGAGACTGCCGTTTTGTGGGAACTATTTAATAAAGCTGCTAATTTATGACCTGGGAGGCATCTTTATCTCAAACTAGACACTCTAATGTATGTGTCCTCTTGCTAAGTTATGCACCGGGTCCTCCTACTCCCTTTTCTATTCTGGTTAGATCCAGTTTGCGTTGTTCTGTGAAAGGAACACAGCATTGTACGAGATCTTCAGTTGCTTGGCAGATTCCCACATGGAATAGCCTTTATTTCTTAGTACAAGAAAACACTGATGAGTTTCAGAAGAACGTTTTTTGAACGTTCAGAACAGGCATTTTGAGCCTGTAATTGAACCCACAATTGCTGATGCTCCACATATTCAAGTACTCTAAAAAAGGCCAGTTTAATTGCTTCCTTAATTAGCCCAACCGTTTTCGGCTGTGCTAACATAATTGCAGAAGGGTTTTCTAATGATTAATTAGCCTTTTAAAATGATCAACTTGGATTAGCAAAAACAATGTGCAATTAAAACACAGGAGTGATGGTTTCTGATAATGAGCCTCTATACGCCTGTGTAGACATTCCATTAAAAATCAGCCATTTCCAGCAACAATGGTCATTTACATCATTAACAACGTCTACACTGTGTTTCCATGTTATTTTATTTCAACCCTTAAAGGTCTAAGGCATTTTTGGGATTTCAAAATCCGCCAGGCACTATCTTGACCTTTTGACCTCTCAGGAGGTTATTCTTTATAGTTGAATGATGTCCTTTATATTGTGGATTCGCAAAACTAGAAAAGGATGAATAGGTAACATCGTTTGAGAATACTCCATGAGTATATTTGTGAAAATGTCTGAAGAAAATATAAAAACGTATGTTGACAAAAAACATTCCTTTCCTTTAAAAACAAGGATCTCTCTAGGTGATCCCAAAAGTTTGAACAGCTGAGTATTTGGCTGATTTTGCTCTATAAAATGTAGAAGTTATTTTTGACCGGTTTAGATGAGAGGAATGCTACCATTGAAAAGTGTTAGCAAAAATAAATCTGTGGTGGTGCAGCTCTGATGCAGCAGAACATGAACACGTAATGGCATTGACATCCATACAGACAGTGTATTCAAATTATTAGCTCCACGTACTGTTGAATACAAATACAAACAATAGCCCACATGCAATATTATGATGGGGCAACACAGAGATTCAGGCTTGGTTTCCCATCTGTGAAAGTCCATGAATGGGTCTACCATATGAAAAAAGTACAGCAATGGTTGCAAAGAGCCAATAACATGTCACTACCTAACTAATTAGATCAAATCATGAATATTATAATGTTCCTTTTCTAGCTACGATGTATTTGCACAATCCCCTTTTGTTGAAAAACGCCACAGTGCATCCTAGTCCTTTTCGCACAACTTTGCAAGAAACCTCCTTGAAGATGATTTTCAATTATTGCTAACATTCAAAAAGGCGGAAACATCATTGTGGTGAATAGAAAAACTAAGCGGGAGACTGGTGCATTGAAACACATAAGTACACAATAAGACTGGGAGTGGGGAACCGCTTGCTTGTGAAGGATTTCCCTTCAAAAGGACTTGGGCCCATTCAACCAGTCGTGCAATGAATGCTAAATATTCACAGAGGCAAGATAACTGAATTCCTTTGTCTGCAATCCCTCACAGAAGTCCACATCCGCAACGATAACGCAGACGCACATTTGACATGGGCCACAGAGTCAAAGTCATGTTACGTGGATGTTTTTCCGACCGCGGCGATAGTTTCCACCCCACACTGATGCCCGGGACACGTTCCTGTTAATGGAAGACCCGTCACACCTTCATAAACACTGTTAGGCCACGGTGGCCGTCACCAACACACACTGACACAGCGGAAAGGTCTTGCTTTGTGACGCTAACGGCGCAGGCGACAGGATTTGAAGCGGGTCCCTCTGTGTACACAGGTTCGCAAATCCAGCGTTTGAAAAACACCTTCCTCGGAGGGCTGAGCCGTGGTGATGATTCCGTAATTGCGCAGACGGCGTCTGTCTATATTAACTCCTCTCCGGGGCCACCTCCTCGCTAGGTCCTAACCCCTTCTGCTCGGCAGCGTTGCGGAAAGGGGAGGAAATATAAACTCCTCGTTTCTGAGGTAGACTTATTAAAACGGCGAAAGAGCTAATTGTCACATTTGTTAGCACGTCAGCGCAATTTTAAATAGGACCCACGTAGAAGAAAGCTGCCAGCACAGCCGAGGGCGTTAATAGCGGTGGTGGCGGGGGGAGGGAGAAAGCCTGAGTGTGTGTGTGCCTGTGTGTGTATGTGTGTGTGTGTGTGTGGCACACGATGGAGGCAATGAGAAAAAGTTTGCCGATAGTTCTGTTGCATCCCAGGAGGGATTAAACTCTTGAACATTGAATGTCATGAACTTGTTAAACCAATGCGCTTTACTGAACCAGAAGGACGCTACAGCAGACTGGCTGCTGAGAGACTATCAACCCTGTCTTTGTCTGTGGGCATCACGTCTTGCTTCAGCATTAAAAAGTCTCAAGACAGAACAACTGTAGAAAAATATGAGTAGAAGTAGAAAAGAATCAACTTTTTAGGGGAGTATTTAACATTGACAGACGGTTTAACATGAAGCTAGAAAGCTGAAGAGGGTTTAGCAACGGAAAATGAATATTAAATCAAGTTAACAAAACCATGTCAGACCCCAAAAACAAAGTCAAGGACGATTATGCATATGTGTGCATTGTCTGTAGGTCAGTTCAGCAAAATTCCCTGTGATAACTCATAAAACAGTCACACATCAATGCGTATTAACATCTTCTAAACCCGGTATGATGTTTAAGCAGCCAGTAAACTCAATTAACAACAAAGAAAAAAGGAAAGCACCTAATGCAAGCCTACAAGTGTTTATCTATCTTGGTGCCTTGTGTTAGCTCCAGATTGTAATATTGGCCAGAGGGAAGGCTAGGGGCATATATCTCTGTGCTCCCCCCTTTAACACAACAAAAAGGACGGCAATTATGGATGCTTCTGCTACACACACACACACACACACAACTCCTAGACCTCCCTGATAAATTGGACACATCAACTACCTTAGTTTATGAAATCCTAGCTGCGCTGTTGCTTAATTTTACATATACAGTATAACCTGGAGGTTTGGGGGACGGTGGGGGATAAAGATATTGCTGTACATTTTGAAGGATACAGCAGAATGTTTGTTGTTTATTCATCAATATAAAAAGCCTTGAGAGCTATTAAGGTTTCCTGCCAGTAATATTGCCAATAGAGATGGGCACATGCTCAAAATCTCTTGGCCAAACTGTTTGGATTACCCAAACATGTGTTCATTTTACCATCAATATGTTTGCATTATCAGTAGCACCTTTTTTATAGAACCCTTATTTTATTTTCAGGGAGTGTAGCCAATTTGGGGCGTGGCCAGCCGTGAGAAGAAATCTCATTCATGTTCGTCGTCATGAGTTTGCACATACAGGATATGCCATACGCTCTTGGGAGATAGGGCATAGGAATGTTTAACACCACAAAACGGGTCTGCTTTTCCCACCGTAAAAAATCTGTGCAACAGGACAGATCGTCCGAACAAGGCCCCCCAAAAAAAAGCCATCCCATTGCAGGTTACTTGTTGGAGATTCATCAAAATGTAAGGTTCCTCATGGAGACGTTAAGAGAAGCTTTGGACCCACATCGCTAACTAAGAACATTCATTATGAAGCTGAAGCTCTACCGGCAGCCCTAATGTACTGTACAACAAGCCGGAAAATTGAATAAGGTGCATTACTGTACTCCATCACTGAGCAAATGAAACAGGGAACTCCCACAGTTTATGCTATTAGTGCGAGAGATCATTTGCTGTAGCTCCTCATCGTTCCTTGTTTAGTTAAAGTGACAAGCAGGAACCAAAGCGGCACGCAGACGAACATTACGTTGTCGTGTCGTACATCTGAACAGATGAACATATGCTGATGATTTTTCGCTGTTGTGAGCAGCATAATTGACGGTTAAATGGATATAGGACACGGCTGTTGTAGGATTGAGAAGTGTGCATGAAATGACTACCTGGAGAAGGCAGTAGTTCTGCTGTGTTCCTAGTGACGGTTATTCCCTGTTGTTTTGCGAGAGCTACTGTCATTATAATGAGGTGGGTATCAAAGCGAACTAAATCATACGTGCTCCAGCTCGACCTCGCACAGGAAAACAACACCATTTTTTTTTCTGGATTGTAGTGTATCAGAATAACAAATCAGACTGTTGGTTGGCACTAATAATAGAGCATATACAGGGAAAGTTACCATGCAATTTGAATACACTGTAGACATATTTACTAGGGCAAATGTTGGCACTTATTTTGAGTAGACCTCCCTACGCAGGTGTTCCCTTTCGGTAGTTCATGCTGTACAACACTGGTGTAACACTCAAGCACCTTAATTTGCTGACTATACAATCCCGCCTACAGAAATGACCAAACTCCCGGAGCCCATCAGACGGCCAGCCTTCCAGGCTGTAAATAACAACTCGGCCATCATTAATCTCTCGCTCTCGATCACACTGGGCAGAACATTTGGATATTCTGTAATCTGACATATGATCTAAACGACCGCAACCTTGCTGCAGTTTAGCTGCAATTTCGACCTCCTCTGTCCACTCGACGCAATTTGACACAGGTCGGCTGTTTCACAGGCGGCTCAGGAAGGATTGTTTGCAGCAGCCTGTGTGCCAAAATGTCAGATTGCTAACAACTGACAACGAATATTTCAGAGGTTCCTTATTGAAACGATGGATCAATCTATGGATCAAAATGTAACAAGGTACTTTTACGATATCCTTTTAATGTTTCTTTAAGGAACCATTCGAAGTACCTGAAAGAAGGGTTTCTATGAAAGAAGGGTGCTCTGACTAACACTGAGTTTTTCAGAAAACTTTAAGGGGTTCCCCCACAATCTGAAGTACTCCCTAAAAGATTCTCCAAAAACCCTTGTCTTTTTAAACATGTGGGTATTTCTGAAAGACCTGGTTTTCTGTCTGAGGTCAACATTTGCTGGTTCACCACAAAGTAATGATGGTAGTGGCATAAATCTACAGACAAACTGGGACTTTTTTCAATCAGCTGTGGAACTTGCTGGATCTGGAAAATGTGCTCCATTGGTAACTGACCAGGACAGACTTGGATTCTAGAGACCCATTCCAGCTGCCATGTTGACTCGGATTTATTGAGTAAAAAACACGGACAAATCCGGCACTCACAGCCAGCGCATTGAAACCTATAAGCCCCTGAAATATCCAATCTGAAAACAAATTAATTCTCCTTTTTTACAAAATGGCAACTCAACCGAACTACTCAGCTGTGTGTATTGGTCACTTCTCAAAGGGTTGTCTGTGGAAGAGTTTTCTGCTGTGGCGAAAGAGTTTTGCACGGTTTAATTGTATGGATGTCGCAGTCCACAGCCTTGTGCATAATGTGCCGTCAAATAAGGGGGAAAATAATGTCTATAATCACTGTTTTCTGACGGAGGGAACAAGACGCCACTCCTAGCTGGCCCTTGCCATTTGTGTGCAACGTTCAAATTATAATTTACATAAAGGCAGCCCACGTTTCACTTGGCATGTGTGTGTAAATTAAGCAGGTGTTTGAGTATCAAACCTTTCGGTTGCATGGTACTCTTTCAGGGACCTGTGGGTATAAACACAAAGTGGGCCTTACTGTGACCAAAGCTACTGGGCTGATTAGAAGTCTGTGAGGATTCTCAGGTCCTTTCTGTCCTACTGGGGAAAGACAGAGCGATTATGCTTATCTTTAAGAGCTGGTTATCTGCACTGCCTACACAACATTGGTAAAGCAAAAGTTAATATGCGGTCCTTGTACCCATTGTGTGCCTTTGGAACTCCTGTATCAGTCAACATGAAATTGAAGTGCTTGTTTTGTGTTGGGTGGTGTTTTTAATATACAGTAATCGTCTGTGGACTAGGGCAATTATAGTAGTACAAATCAACAAATGTTATTCTAGGCAGAGGTGTGGGAAGTACAAGAGAAAACATTTTGGCTCACCTGTTTTAGGAATTTCCTAATTAGGGGTTTATGAGTGGATAAAGGGAGTTTTTAACAAACTAGAGACCTTATATTGTCATTTCTAAGATTTCCTTTAGATTTGTTTGACAACTAGTTAGTTATGAACCCTCTTTATTTGGTAATTTATGTTTTAATTAGACATTTACCTTAGTTGGCGAACATAACCAAAACAGCCATGAACCTTTATCTGGTGTTTTAGGTTGTTTAGCTGGGATGGTTAAAAGCTGTTTTGTGAGTTATTGAGCTGTTGAAGTATTACTTCTAGAAGAATTTAAAATACAGTTAATACCAAGTAACCAACATCATATGAACAATCATTATTTTATTATTAACAATAAATACATGGTAAGCTTGTTGGACTTGTTTTATAAAGCCTATTACGTTGATAACATGCAAACCAGATTTTAGGAAAGTTTAATAAAAACTCTTCAAAGACACAAAAATCTTTATTCTTCCAAACCTTTCTCATGTTCTTCAATACCTGACCATCTCAGCGTCTCCTCCAAGCTCACTCCAAAATTCAATATCACCAAAGTATGAGATATTGATTCCATACAGATGTCATCCCGTCTGAGCGGCTGCATTAGCTTTTGGCTAATATTTCAGATCTAGTGAACATGGCTGAATGTGAGGACTGGCAAGCCTGTGCCATAAATCGGCCTGCCTCTACATCCTAGAAATACGTCTTCGAGTCCCAAATGCCCGACTTCATTCCCAATTTAGTGGTCTTCTTTTGACAAGAGTCCTTAGGGATCTGGACGCTAGCAGTGAACTATAGAAAACATGCTTCAGTTTGTGAAGCATACCTCTTCAAAATCTGCTACAGCATTACTGAGGTAAATATCTTGTGATAGATTTTAGGGTTACAAATCAAACGTCCTTGCTAGTGCAATATGTAAAATCACAAGCTTATTGCAACCACTGACAGATGTACTAAAGTTCCCTTGAGTAATTGGGAGCAGGATAAAAATAGGGAAATCAAGTTGTATTCAGACAATCACGACCACACATACGGCAGGTTGAAGGCACCTGGGAAACAGACAATTCCTTGAGAATACGATTTTGATACAAATCAAAATGACCAAACCACTAAACCTGTCACGGCCCAGGGCTAGTTTGGCCGGACATTCCTTTTTCCAATGTTTTGTTCCCTTGAACTCTCCCCAGACTTACGCATGCCATTTCCCATATACTCACCCACCTGTCCATTGTGCACACCTGCCAGCAATCTCTCATCAGCCCTCTCTATTTAAACCTCTGACTTCCCCTTTTAGTTTGCGAGTTCAATGCCGTTTCTTCACACGTTTTGTGCCCCTAACCTGTTTAGGTACATTTCTGAGTATTGTCATTAGTGACTAGTCGGTCTGCTCCCGTAGTTTTTTTTTTTTATTTGTTTGTTTTGTCGATTGGCTACTCGGCTTCACTCAGTGTTTGTGCCCTGCACGGCTTGTTATTTCTTTGGTCCACTGTGCTCTGCGCTTAGGTTCCCTGCCTGGTCTGTCCTGACAAAACCAGTTAAAACACAAAATTTTATTGAAATATATTGGACATCTGAAAGTATCAGCTTTCCTCTGTTTTCTTCTATATAGTCTACTAAGTGTATTAGTGTTGCCCATATTTAAATCTGAATCGTGCATTAGACAATGAGAGCCCTTTATCTACCACTGTGGCACCCAATTTCGACCACACTGTGTCCCTTTCAATATACATATTATAGCCGTGTAATCCGTCCCACTGCACTCCCTCTGCAGAGTTGAACGGGTGATACACTCATTCAAAGGGAATTACTGAAAGGACTCTTTATATACATTATTTAATATGGCTGAAAAGCATTCTTCTCTTTCCCCCCTCGTCATGGTTATATCCATGGGGGGGGGGGGTCATACAGAGGGACAGTCTCACGGAGAGACAGTCCTGTGGTGTAACACATCTGTGGCTGTCATAGAAGGCTACTTAAAGCAGGCCCTTATTCTTTCATATAAGGCACAGACTATAATTAGATTTTCCAGCTACTACCATACTGAGGAACTGTCTTTTCCCATTTGGGCGGAGATGATTAAGACGCTGACACTTCTAGGGTTATATGATGACTCCTGTGTATAACTGTACTTTAATGTCCTCTGTCCTTTAACACCATGGCCCACGGAGATTAAAAAAAAATGGATACATGCCAAAAATGCCCTGATTATCCCTCTCTATTTTAATTACCATCTTCTAACTGTGCAAGAATTGGTGGCAACTAAATTGCTTTGAGCTAAAGCAGCTTTGGCTTGCTGTGTTCTGTGAGCTCAGAAAAGAACAGACTGTAACTGACCCACCACAGACTCCCAGGGATTCCAGAAGAGCTCATTAAAGTAGTTTCTTTTTTAACAAAAGCAAAAAGCTGTAAAATATTGCCATTGATTCTATGCCAGATGCCTCACCCGAACTTGGCTTCAATTAATAATTAGTTCAAATGAGAATCCAGCGAGCGAGCAGTAAAAGGGCATCGATGAAGGCAAATGGAAAGGCTACATTGTACTCCTTTTTGTTTAGAATTAGTCTGATAAAGTATACAGAGTTGTTTTTTTCATGGATGATTCTTATGATTAATACCGTACGGTACGAACCAAACCAGTCTGGTTGGAGAACAAAAATGACTGGACAAATAGATCTAGCAAAGTATTTGCATTGTGGGCGGCTACATTTAAAAACTCTCGCAAGTAAAAGTAATGCTTCTATTTTATGGGATTGTGAGGAGGAGTCGTCAGACAACATTCCTCTTATGCTAAAGTGTTCTGCCAGTGTAAAAACCATTTGCTGGAAGACCGTAAAGTCCTAATTGGTGATTTACTTGATGCGTGTTCTGTAGCAAAGTGGCACAGATCTTAGTGGGGCAACAAATTGTTTCATATACAGTCATTTTATAATGATATGTGATTGATAAACTCTGCCACCCCCTGAACTCCAGTGAATTATTGTGAACTTATAGTTCACATCGATATTAAATGAACACATTTCCATAACATGAGGAGAAACGCAGAGATTTTCAAGGGAACCGTTTGTACTATTTCAAAGAGAGAAGGGGTAAAGGTAGAACAAAGAGAATCAATAAACTCATTTCAAAGTTTCAAGGAACTCCATAGTTTTCCAGGATCAGTAAGTTAATAGGCATTTATACGACGTTCATTGAATCAAACATATTTAATTTAACCAGGCGAGATGTGGTGACGTAGAAATGCAGGGGTTTTTCAAGGCTCAGCTCCAATTGTAATTCTGTCTGCGTATTGAGATTGCCTACGTGTCCGGGCTGAATGGAGTCGGCTTAATATGAATATACTATACTCTCAGATTAAAGGGTAGTATCTAGAACCTTCAAATTAGAATAGAATTGGTTCCATGGATGAATGCCTTGGTTCCAGGTGACACCTTATTTGGTTCAATGTAGAAACTTCCGCGCCAGGCCTGAATCCCCAAGACCTGGAAGAGAAGTTAACAATGCTGCATGTTAATGAGACTATGCCAACAAACTTACCAAACTTCTGTACAATTACCTAAAGTCCAATCAAATACACTCTGTATATATCTGTATCTGTTTGTATCTTCTCAGTCATGCTTGTCCTAGATGTCAGGCAGAGCACCATGGTGGGTCCGATTCGCCACTTCCTATTCCTCAAAACTGTAGTTAGCCTAGTTGGTTAAAGATTGGAGAGAAATTCAAGTGAGATGATGTGGGGTTCCATTTAAACTTAAAGACCATGAAGGCATGTTTCTTTATTATGTCTCGACTGAGTAATATTATTAATGTTCTTTTGCTACAGCAATTTTCAACCCAAGCAATAGCATATCTACATAACCTGTCGGCATACTTTATTTTCCATAATTTGTAATAGCCTAAATTCATAAGTTTAGGTTGGTCGAGAGAAAAGCAAATATGAAACGTAGGGTCCCAGAGCTTGAGCAAAAGAGAAGAAAAGAGCGAATGACACAAAAAACACACGAAGGTCCATGCTGAGGATGATATGCAAATCATTTAGCCTTTTATTCTCTTGAAAATAGTACAAGGACCACATATCAAATGTTAAAACGGAAAATGATAATGTTTTGGGGAAAAACATTTCCATTTTGATGCCACTACTAATTCAGCCCCGTACATCAAGGTTGCTGGCTTTTGCACTGTGTACTGATAATAATCCTGATTGTCCCTCACCACTTCAGCATGGAGGCTGCAGGATCCACGATTCCCGAACAATTCCTGGATGTGGTTTATGTACGGTTTCTGCTTTGTCTGGTAGAGTTTTAACTGGCATCTGTGGATGCTGTGACGTCCAGTGTTCACAGACAAGGGTTTTTGGGAGTGTTTCTGGGCCCAATTGCCGCTTGGCTTTTAATTGCCGCTTGGGGGCCCAAAGATCACTGCCACCGACATTGGTTTTCCCACTAGTATCTTGCGTACAGAGATCACTGCAGATTCTCTGTATATTTGAATGACAATGTGTACCATAGAGGAAGAGATCCCCAATCGTTTATCACTTTTACGTTGAGAAACGTTTATCTTAATTTGCAGCACTATTTGCTGACGCAGTCTCGCCCATCCTCTCTTCTGACGGGCCCATCTTTTTTGGAACAACCTTTTAATACACAAATATGTTACTGACCAGTTGCCAATTAGTGTGATATTCCACCAGGTGTAGTTTTATATCATTACGCAGGGTTTACGATCTTTAGATGCGTCTGTCCCAGCTTTTTTCTTTTTTTAAATGTGTTGCTGGCATCAAATTCAAAATGAGCATGTGCTTTACAAGAAACAACACAAATTCAAGTTCAACATTTTATTTGTTGTCTTGGTACTATTTCCTACTGAATACCAGGTTTAAATGATTCGCACGTCATTGCATTTTGTTTTTCTTTCCATTTTACACAGCCTCCCAACTTGTTTTAGAAAGCAGGGTTGTAAAACGAAGCGAGATAAAAACGACTAAAATGGCACAGTAACCCAAATGGATCTTAATCCAATGACTAATACTATGACTCAATCCAAAACGTCTGCGATAACGCGTAGCCCTTCAAGGCATGTGACACCAGACTATGCTTGAGAGCACCTGCTGTTTCAGATGACCATGCCATCTTGCTCTCTATGATTAACACATCGAAAGAGGTTAACATTAGCAAGGCCACAGGACCCAACCGGATTCCAGGGAGCACAGGAAGAGCATGCCCAGACATCTTCAACCTCTCCCTGAACCCGTCTAGAATAATAACTGGCTTTTAGCAGACTAACGTGGAATCTGTGCCCATGAATGCAAATGTGACCCGCCTAGATGGCTATAGTACAGTAGCACTTAGATTTGCAGCCTTAAAAGGCTGAAATGTTGGTCATAGCGAACATAGGCGCTATCATCCAGGTAACGCTGGACCCGCTACAAGCACAGATCCACAGATGACACAGTGGGTACTGGACTCCACATTGCCATCACACACATGGACAACAGGAACTCCTGTGAGAATACAGTTTATTGAGTGAAGCCAAGAGTTCAGTACCATAGTGCCTCCTGAAAAAGACAGAAAATATTTTTTTTTATCTGACTAGAGGTTTATAGTTCCCGATTCCATCTGTTGGTTTAGAGGAAATATTCTGATTAGTAGAAACACGAAATGAAAATTAAATTAGTGCAGGTGCAAAAATAATTTAACGCTACGTTGCAGGGGTTAAATCAAATTTGCTAAGCCGAATCAACTGTGCAAATAATTGGCTAGCAGATGAACCAATCAAAGGAGGGATCTTTAGGGAACTTGTTTTGGTGGGACTCTGATAGAGACAAAAAAAAACAGTATAGTTTGGTGTTTCCAATACAAGTCAATGCAAAACACACCATGCTGAGAAGAAATACGATCTCAGAAGACATATGGAACAGGATAGTGAGAGCACACCGGTCTGGGGAAGGCTATATAGACCCCTCTAAAAGATTTGAGCTCCATCAGGCAAATCATTTACATATACAGAGAATTTAACATGACAGCAACTCAGCCAAGAAGTGGATGCCCTTACTAAATAACCCCAAGTGCCACAAGAAAGATAATGAATCAGGTAAATGCCAACCCAAACATAACATATGGAGATTTGCAGACCTCTTTTTCTTGCATCTCAGGCTACTGTGCATGTTTCCACAAAGGGAACAACACTGAATCAACATGTCATTTATGGAAGGAGGGCTGTATAATAAAATAAAGAAACTGTTCGTCTGGACTTTGCCAGGGACTATCCGGAGTTTTGCGGACATCCATTCTCTGGTCAGAAGAGTCCAAAATTGACCTTTTTGGTCACAAACAAAGCGTTATGTAACCCACTGCCAACCACCAACATAACCTTATTCCAAACAGTCAAGCAAAGTGGTGAAAATGTCAAGATTACCTTCCTCTGGACCTGGTCAACGGCACGTCATCAAGGGAACTATGAACGTTGAGGTTTCGTTTATTGAACAGAATGTCAGAAATCAGTCAAAGAGCTAAAGCAGGGCCCAAAAAAATGTGTTATCCCAGATATCAACACAAAGCATTCAATCCAATTTACCAAAGAATGTCTCAGGCAAAAAGAAGATTTGCGTTTGGTAGGTCCGGACCTTAATCTAGTCAAGATGCCGGGGGCGGTACATATCAGACAACACTCAAATCCCACTAAGTTGGTTGAGTTTGAGTAAATAGGTTCACGTATAACCACATATAACACTTTTGTCGATCAAACAATAACATAATTGGCCACGTTTTTGTTCGTGTCTATTATTTGGAATGTCTGTATTACAAATTGGGGTTTAGATGAGGATTGAAATAGTTCATTTGAATATCTCAGGGAAGAGTATTGACCATCCCTGTAGGGCTCACATACTTTCAAGCAGCACCGTGTACTGAGATGAAAGCACCTTGATACGTTGCTGAGAGCGTCAGAGCTTGGTATGACAGCTGCATTGCCCCCAGCTGCAATATGCTTCGGTGGGTGTTGAGTTCATTACCGGTATTTATCCCCATGCTAAACAATTCTAAAACTCTGCTACCCGCGTGGTTGAATTCTCTTTGGTACCACAGTGTATTCACGCACACACTAGACCCATGTTCTCACACATCCATTCTGTATGCATTACTAGCTCAAACATAACATGTGCATACACACACACACATCACATTTGTTGCTATTTCATTGTCTTGGTACTCCCTGGCTACAGACAAGTGACTGTTATTTATATGAATATGGGTAATCCTTATTTTGTGTATTTGTATTGATATCTCATTATCATTGAAGTATGTGAGAAATACAATCGCAATTCATTAAATGACTACATAGATAACGTATTTGATATTTCTGACGTTATTGTTATCTTGACCACAACTGCAAAATCTTGGTTTGACCTTTCAAAGCGCCTATATGACAGGGGTGCCTGGAGAAAACATTGTTAGCAACCTTTATGAACCTATTCCTGGTGTTGTATGAAAAAAGGCAAGTTAGAAACATTGGCAAGTGAGTAAGACTGTAATCAGGCTCTCAGAACTAACAGTGCCCCATCAACAATCAAACGTAATGGAACAAGCCTGGTGAATCAATACCAAGCAGTGATCACAGACAGACAAAGGTTTGGTAGCCGGCAGCACTAATTGAAATCAATGGCTAATCTGATGAAGGTTCTTAACCTTTACATCCTCTGAGGATTCATAAGCCAGTGAATATTGTGGCGGGCGACTGGGCCCGATTCGTTTCCCCCGCCTCCCAACCCCATTGCTTAATTTTTTTTGTGCTGATTCACGATTCGGGCAAGGAATGGCTGAAGTTACTCAATTGGGCACA
The DNA here is from genome assembly GCA_016801125.1 of Novumbra hubbsi. Lineage (NCBI taxonomy): Eukaryota > Metazoa > Chordata > Actinopteri > Esociformes > Umbridae > Novumbra > Novumbra hubbsi. The sequence goes on along the minus strand of JACXGK010000192.1, from coordinate 71,996 downwards.
GATCAATGCTGGTGATAATGCCCCCTGATTTATTGGGGATTTGGCTACACGTGTTGTTTCAGCAGTAGGGCTTTATGAGTTTCTAAAATGTCGAGGTCAATTTAACCCCACACAAGTGTTGGAAAGCTGTATAACCTTTGGACAGCTGGTCACAAGTGGATGAATACCAAGACACAATAGACTTGTGTATAGCACTGTTTTATTAGTAGGTACGTATGTTAAGATCGCATTCTAATTTGCAACAACCACTTGGGAGCAATTAGGGTTAACAGTATTGCTCAAGGACAAAACAACAAGCGTTGTTACCTTGTATCTTGGGGATTAGAAACAGTGACCATTCGTTTACTGGCTTATTGTTCCAGGCTTAGGTGAAAAGGTATCTATCATTGACTAGATGCAATTATACATTGAATGTCTTTAGTGATTGCAGCGTAATTGACCCAGAAGCTATGGTCAGTATTTTAGCAGAATCAGAGGTCAACTGGACATCTTCTGGCGCAACACTTCCTGCACCTGGCCACAAATGTATGGTTCCAATAGTCAATCAATCAATTGATTAACCAATAATGTCGCAGTGTAATGAGGAGCTGAAATTAATGGGAAAATACTTAGAAAATTGCTGGGGGGGGGTTTCTAATGGGAAATATTTATTGGATGGTCAGTTAGAGCTGAATACAATGTGAAAGCTTGCTGAAGTTAAAGTGTAACGATTCCAATAAGAAGGATGAACTATTTACATAAGGGAAATTACAATTTTGGAATCCAGTTTCTGAAGTCTTTTCTCAACCATGCTGTGACTTTGTTTGGTCTCTTTCTCAGCATGATTTCTTAAAACAGTAGGAGACGTCTGCCAAAGGGACTATTAAAAGGATTAGTGAAAAATTGCTTTGAAAAATGCACCTGTTACATTTCTATTCATATCTCCAGACGAGTTAAAGATTGAAGCCCACAGGCTTTTCCACGTTAAAGGGGACAGTCTGCCGCAAAGAATGACATGTTGTTTGTGTATTTCTGTAAGGTAGAAGCCTTCCAAATCTTGACCGCAGCAACACTGTTTTTCATGATTTCAAAAAAAAAGCTACACATTTCAGAGGTTAATGCTACTAGAGAAAACAATTACTTTCAGACGTTCTTTTCTAGTCATGAACATGCATAACTTTTATGTTTTATATTTGTATGCAGTCTGTTTTATATATCGAGATGAAGAGGGAAATGTTTCACTTTAATAAAAGGTTATTTTCATGCATATAGGATGTCTCGGACAAAAAAAAAAATTGTAGTAGGCCATGACTTGTAGGAAATGTAATAATGTAAAATCCTTGTTTGGGCAATGACAAGCTTTTTTAATAATATATACATATTCATTTATAATCAAGACATGTTTTTCAGAAATACAGCCCTGTAAAGATCAAAGAACAATTTCACCTGCAAATGTTTTTTTTTAACTTTAATACTGAACCTGACATCTGAGTGCAAAACATATGTTATCTCTTTCATCAGCCATGGAGATAGATTCGCTATGATATGTTTAAGTGTTGCAAGTGACATTTACACTTTGGAAAAGGTCCTTGAAATAAAGAAGAAAAATGATATGCCTTATCAAAGTAGCTGATTCCTTAGCTCATTTGAAATCCGAACAGAGCAGGTGTATTTGAACAGGGTCTTTGATTCATGCACGCACACACTCCTTGATCCCCCTGCTTAATCCTTCAATTGGATAGGACAAGGACACTTTGACAATTTAAGACCTCTTCCCTCAAAGTATCAGGAATATTCCTGTTGACCTATTACAACTTAGTCTCCCGGATTTCGAAACATGCTTACAGAGAATCAGTCTTTCAGATGGCAGTTAGCAAATATATTCACACACATTCGCAGCCCATGTTCTCTTTGAAAAGAATCTGCATCGTTAAGAAATGTAAACTTTCCTGAACTGAGCCTGTAAAGTTCATAACAACTCTGTTTTACTTATTATTAGGATATCTCTGCCATCCTTCTTATCTACAGCTGGGGCATTCAACCTGTCCTAATCAGGTTAATGGGTAGTATTCTGCACGAATCTTTACCCCACAGTGACACCTTTCAAAGATCCCTCAGGAAACTTGGAGTGATAGTCTCAGTTGCAGACTGCCGTTCATTGCCAGATGACATCAAATAATGCCTCATCAATCAGTCGAGCGGCGCAGTGCCCAGGCCAGTCTCAGTCTCTAACGCTCAACATCAAAATACACACACGGGTCTATCTTGGAATAGGATCTTTTTCCGTTTCCTGTTTCAGACACACAGAGGCAACGGCGAATGTGTCACACTGAGCCAAATGGGGACGGATGAACACACAGAACGTATGCCCTCAAAGCTCGGGAGACAAACTAGTTAAAAGGAAAATGACTTTTCCTTAGGGGGAAGATATGTTATTGGAGGCTGGAAAACAAGGTTCCTTGGACGAAGGATAGTTACGCGAGGCGTCATCAACCGAAGGACCACTTCAATTTAAGACTCACGCAAACACGCGCGGACACCCTGGAAACACACTTCAATCACACGCCGAGACAAAAGAAGCGTGTCACACTCGCGATCTCTCCATCACTTCAGAGCAAAGGACAAGTAGAGACGGGAGACGAGCTAGAGGACAAGTCACTTGGTTCCGAGGGCGCAAGAACAATTCAACTGAAATTGGGTGACGGTGGTTTGGGTCCTCCCGGCGTGAACCGGTTTCATTACCGACAGCTACCCAGGACTAAGCTTCATTCCCCGTAAAACCCTATCTTGAGCCGGTCAAAGTAATACACTAAAAAAGGAATCGGTTACCACATGGGATGCAGATCTACATTTATGCTGGGAGAAAAACAAATGCTGTGGCAAACTGTATAAAGACAAGCCGGTGGCTTCCTATTCCATCACACCAGTAGCCAGAGGGAGGCTTGTCCTTCAATACCCAACAATTAGTTGAAGAAGGGCTGCACAGTTTAAACAGATGGTTATATGTATTTCTCAGGCCAGCAACACAAAACGATTGCCGGGTTCTGTCCAAGGCGTCAAAGGTGGAAATTCCTTTGCCGCGCCCTTGGGCAAGGTACTTCCCCTTGATATAGACAAGAGCGTCTGCTAAATTACCAAACCGAGGACGTAGAACCGGTGTGATGGCGGGCTGTCATCGCAATAACTCTCGCAAGGAATAAATGTGGTAATGGTTACTGTCTGTTGGCGTGGTATTTGATTTGGTTTCCCACTGTCTTGACTGTGTGTGGCAGGGTAATTAGTCACACAGCGGTTGTTAGTCAGTGACTCTAATTCTCCGGCGGACTCAGTTCCAGTCATGACTTTTTCATTTGGTTGGAAGTGTTGGGACAGTGGAGTCGTGCGTTTCCTGAATATATCCTTGTGAATATATTATTGCATTCGGTATCTCGCCGGGCCTGATCCTCTATCAGAATTGTCATGATCCCTCGTGATATTGTCATAACACTGTCATCACACATGTAGGCCTGTTGTGACATATATTGTGTTCATTTATGGCCAGTGAAGATAAAGACACAAACCAGAAGCTTCAAAACCGTCCTGGGAAGAGAACACCCTGTGACGAATGACAAACGCGAGGGCATGTACGCAATTAACTAATCTGGCTTTCGATGGTCCTAATACGTCTTGACAGTGTCATCAAATCGGTTCCTGCATTCATCGTAGCCATCAGCAACGCAGTGTAGTTATATACAACCTTTTTTATCATTACTATGCCTTTTCAAAGGTGCAGTGTTTAAAGAGCAGTTTGCATCGTACGGTGGGTTTTTGCATGTAAGTGTCACAACACGCCATAAAATCAGGCAATACATATCGCAACAGGTCTAGAAGTATCTTGGGTATATTAAGAGAGGTTTTGACCTAGTCATGTTATAAAACCACACTCCAACTAATGTGTTACCAAACGTTCCGAAATAATCTGAATAATAATGTCAGTTATTAGGTCAATAAACCAGTCCCCTCATCATATCCCATTTTCATTTTTGATATTGTTATCATCCACAAGCAGCAAATCCCCTGATCCTTCTGTACTGAGTGCATGTTCTACGACAGAGCAAAATTGACTAAGCAGGGTGATTACCGGGCTCCTGAAGTCTAGGGCTCTGTCGGCCAACCACACACACACACACACACACAGGACCCCAAGGTTTCTCCTTCACCGTAACCAACTTCCTGTCGGCCGAGTAGCCAGAGGGGATCCTTTACTTCTGCTATCACACAGCACAACAATTACCTGCCAACGTATAAGGGCCATCTCAGCAATATATCTCTCTTTCTCTTTCTTTCTCTCTCTTTCTCTCTCTCTAGCTGTTGGTGTATATCATTCTTTTTCTTCCACTTTTTGTCCCCTACCTTTCCCTCGATTTTGAAATCCCTCGATCTTTCGCACTCCCACCCTCACTCTCTCTAGACCATTGACTCAAATCTGCAATATCTGCCTGCGTATAAAGACCCTCAGGTAATACAATCAGGTTTTTCTTCATTGACCGACATCCTTTTAAGGTGGAACTTTAATTAAGTCTCCGCTGATTCCACGTTTGTACATAAATCGTGTGCAGCTAATGACTCATCCTGATGCCAGCAACGCCTCAAACACCTCAGAACGAGCGTTCCCAAACATCACGCTGGAAAAACAAACACGCATTTTCAAAGATTTCCCCACGAAATGAACCTGTGTTGTACGCACTCTCAGGGTATTATGACTGACAAGCTAGAGTGAGGGGAAGACAGATTGGCCCATCCTGTGAATCCTGCAAAGCCTGTGATTTGTATTCCCTTAAAAACGATCAAAGACACCTCGTGCCAAAAATACCAATAAAAGTAATTAAATGCAGCAACCTCATCAATCTCCCCAACACCATCTCCTTCGCCAGCCAACTATGTTACGGTCTCCCTCTCCCCCCCTCTCTCAACACTGCATTAACGCTGGGTGGTCTTCTGCCTGGATCGTTCAGCCACTATCTCACTCGGCAAGCCCCTGGAACGGGAGGGTCTGATTGGGCTGTGAAGGATCAAGGGAGCCCCAAACCTTTGGATCATGGGAAAACAGGAGCTGTTTATGACAAGATTACACTGCCTCCGGTTGATAGGTCGCTGTGAGGGTTAATGCTGTGGTTCGGCAGTGGTAGTTGTTTTCAGGTCAAAGGTGAATACTCGGGAGAGATGGGGAATTAATCTAAATTACGAGGTGCTGTGTCTATTTTGGTTCTAGATGTGTTAAGAGGTATTAAGATGGTGTGTCCATCAGATAATCGAATAAAAGTTTCCTGCTTTCTCACGCATTCCCACATGGAGAGTGACTTCTTTTAAATTTTCTTGCATTCTCTGCTGCTCTTTCAACATTCTTTTCAATGAAAGCGCTCATTCTTTTAATGGCTAAACGTCAGCCAGTCTCGAATATGATAACTGGTACTTCATTGTCTTTCTCCTTAATTACATAAAGTACATTAGTCTAATCAAAGTCCTCCATGTTGGAAATGTTAATTTGCCAGACTACATTCCCAAAAGCTTGTGTCATTAACTGTGTCTATTTGGAACTTCCGCCATCTATTCTAGTCCCAGGGCGTGGACATGATTCACGGGGATGTGTCACCTTTTACTCCATCCAATTCAAATAACACTTTGGCAAATTGTGCATCACCCTAGGATGTATGTGATCATTTGATGTGATCCTGGTTCATTACAAAGGTATCTCACCTGAATGGTGATGAATAGGTCAGAAGGAAAAACAATTTACTTGGCTCTTAGTTTTTCAAATAGACGTGCATCCTTTGCCCTTCTCTCCTGCATATATATATTTGAATCTCATTTTTTATAGTATAAGGTCAGTTGTTATTACTTATCATGCCACTGAGTTTTTTTTGTCTTTAGCGGAAAATATCTTCCCACTAATTCAATCGAAGCTATACCTTTCTCTATAAGGTATTCTGTGTAGTACTGAGCAGTGGTTACAATTCTAGGGACATTCACAGGTGTTCCAAACAGCAACGAGGTTGAACACCTATGCAATCGATTGTTTTCTGTTTTTGTGTTGGTCAGTGGCAGAAAACCCAAATTAAATCTATTGTGACCTTGTTCAAAAGCACAAGGGTGGTGAATACTTTTTAAAGCCACTTTTTAAAGCCACTATCAATTCCAGTTGCTAATAATAATATTGTTTGTGTGGATTGACAGAAGTACTTTAAACTTTCCCTCAAAATGTTTTAAAGCTTTAATGTAAACTAACTGCCAAAAGTATGTACAGTACCATGAGTGTGTGATCTGTACCTGTTATTTTTAGTTCATGCAATACAATGTATAATGGGCATATTTACACATACAGTTTAGCTGCATGTTTCTAACTAGTAGCTGCAAAGGGTGTAACGTGCTTTGTGGAATTCACCAAAAAAGAATCTGAACATCCAATTTCTTGGGTTATAATAATCTTAATAATTGTATCTTTGGAAAATAAAGTTTTGGGCTTTTATTATATATTTTCTTCTATATTGACAGAAAATTTTGTACAGTGCTATTTCTGTATACTCAAGGAGGAAGTTGCAGTGGCTTGGTAAGAGAAAATGTATCTAATTGAATGCAACAAACAAAAAGCAGAGCATTCAATAGGTTGGACACCCTTGCACTAGGCAAACAAATGGAAGCTATCCTAAGTTAGTGAATAAGACAGGTTGGCAAGCACAACTCTTACAGCATTTTAGTAATTTAGCTGACATTTTAATTATCAGCTACTTGCATATAGTGCATTAATGATCGCACACACTTATTACTGATAATATTTTGAACCTACATATTATCAGTGTCTGTACATCACTTTGGCACAAGTCAAGCACTAAAAACCCCAACCCTAGCCTCCCTAAAAGATGTGTGTTTTTTAAACTACATAAATTGCATGAAATTAGCTACAACAAGCCAACCAACTTGAATTGAAAAAATACTGAATGAATTATTTTGATTTCCCTCTGGACTTTTAAGGAAGAATGGCCAGACAGCCATGAAATGAAGCCAGGATGCAATCTTCATAAGGAAACAAACATTTTTATTTTGATACAGAGGGAGGCAGAGCCAGACACAGCAAGCAGTTATGGATGTCCAACTATTTCACATGGACGTGTGAAGCCCACAAAACAAAATAATTGTGTTAAAACATTCAACTTCACACGCCTCAGTGTATCTGAACTAGCTACGCACAATTATAAGGATGAATCCACACGACAGAGCTATTTTGTTAAGTTATTCAAACAATGAATTGTTTGCATTAAGAAGATATTGTGAATAGAGATGTCGGTCCCTTGTTTCAAGGGCTAAAACAAAAGTTTGCACACACTGTATCGGAAATGCTGAGCACAGGTTCTGTACATCCCCGTTAGAGTCAAAGTCAATTCAAATGTATTTAGGAAGCACATTTAAGATCAACAAATGTCGACCAAAGAGTGGTGCAATCAGACAAAAACTGTGTTGCTGACGAAAAAATATACATAAAACGTATAACTAACTTAAAATATTTTCAAAGGACTTGACAGACATAAACACCACTTTTTACCAATTTGCAGACTCAAATGCTAAAGAAAAATGTCTTAAGGTGAGGATTTAAAAATGTTGCTACTGCTAGAAGACTTTGTATGCAAAGGTAGGCTAATCCACGACTTTGAAGCAGCAACAGCACGGCACGGCCTCCTTTAAACTTGAATCGGGACACAAAAGCATTTGGTTGGAAGACCTAAGGGTCCTTGAGGAAGAGTTGTGGAAAAGGAGGTCAGAAATATAGGGAGGGTGCAGATCCATGTAGCACATTAATAACAAATAAAAAAAACTTTAAAATCGTCCCTATATTTAACAGGTAGCCAGAGGGAGAGGCCAATACAGGAGTGATGCACTCTCTTCTTTATACCGGTTAAAACCCTCCTAAATCATGGCGATACATTTCTATTCATAACTCCGGATTGCCTAAAGATAGAAGCCTTCCCGTTGTAGAGGACATTTCCGTTAAGGGAAAGCCTTCCAAATCTCGACTACAAAAACACGAAAAAAAAATAAGAAATAAATCGCACGTGTTGCATTTCAATTTATATCTCCGGAAATATTAAAGATAGAAGCCTACGGTTCCTTATAAGTTGTAGGGGAGAATCTTATGCAACGAATAACATGTCGTTTATGTATTTCTGCAAAGTAGAAGCCTTCCATATCTGGACTGAAACCTCTTTGACGCAATTCTGCGTCGAAAGGCGCACCTGTTACATTTCTATTTATATCTCCGGAATTATTAATTATGGAAGCCCACGGTTTTCTTCATGATGTAGGGGACATTCAGCCGCAAAGAATGACATGTCGTTTGTGTATTTCTGTAAAGTAAAAACCTTCCAAATCTCGACCACAAAAACACTGTTTTTCATGATGGCAAAGAAAAAATGATTCATTTTTTCAGGAGTTAATCTGATCTGAATTTAAATCTGTTTTGATTTTTGGATTAAATGATCCATCACACTGATACAGGGATCCTAAATTGTCAATTTTCGGAAGCAATAATGCAGAATACATGTTCCAAAAATAATTTTTTTGAGTGGTTCTGAACCCCTGGTGATGTCCATATGTGACATAAAAAGCCTTACCTATTGGAGAATACTTTGGCCTTCTCAATAAAACCAACTACATGTCAACATACGTTTTTTGTATTCTCTTCACATATTGTTACTAATAAACTCATTAAGTCTTCTCAAACAATGTTAACTATTCATCCTTCTTTCAGTTATGGGGTTTCAGAGTCCAAAAAGTAATGGACATCATTCTAAA
>JACXGK010000192.1:0-63094 GCA_016801125.1 Novumbra hubbsi | reverse complement strand
CACAGGCGGATTTTGGGGTCCCAAATGACCCTTAGGGCTAGGAGGGTTAAAAGCCTAGACTGACAAGCCCCCGTACACAAAGAATTGCAATAGTCCAGACTCGGAGGAAACAAAACCATGAACAACTGACTCCAAATCATTGAAGGTAAGAATGGGTTTTAATTTGGCAGTGGGCGTGTATCTGTTGCCTCAATGGATCCATCCAGTAACGGCGGTGGCACATCAAGAAGCGGATCAAACGGCCAGTTTTTCATGCAATGATCGCCTGAAGTCAGCAAAACATACCTTGCCAAGCATTGGGCATCTACTGAGGTGATGCCCGGCCAGGTCTACCCTGCAACCACCTCCAAGTCCTGTTTGTTTCCAGAGCAATTTTGCTCTCTGTCTGAAATTGTGAAAAACCGGAATAGCTTATCCTGTTTTTGGCCCTGAAAAATTCTTGCAGTGTGTTTGGGGTTGTTTGCCTGATGCATAATAACGCGCCGTCCGAAGTACATTTTGTATTTAGTCGATTTTAACCTGCTCCTGACGACAGCAGTCGCCATATTTTTTCCCTCTCAACAATTAAAAACAAGAATGTTGTAAATGAATTACAATTCAGAATACAAGTGATTTCATGCATTCATCCCCGCTAGTCTATAGTTGATCAAGGCCCTTACAATGCTTTGGGAATTTTCTTAAAACCAACCACGAACCGGTGCATTTGTAGAACCTCACTGCGGATTTGCTTTTAATATTTCTTGGTGATGCGTTTTGGAATTGTACTGACTAACTGTCGGACTTCCCAGAGACCATCATGTAATATTTCACGTTGACATTGTTGACTTTTTTGTATTGATCAGTGGAAACATTATCCAGTTTAATTTTTTTTTATTTTATTTCAGATGGGAACAAAACAAAATAATGGAAAAAGAGGGGGATTACGTGTGAGAGCCACTCTGAATTTCAAGGCCATAACATAACCTACACATTATTTCACAGATAAATAGAGACATACTTTTCTCATGAGCCAATCTTTTTTTCTCCACGCTTTGTCCTTTGCATCCCTCTGGCACCGGTTAAACTGTTATTTGCAGAACTGTACAGGCTTCTCTGGGTACTTTCTAGCACACTGTAACCTGGCTGTTTGCTATTTCCGTCTTGTGTTTTATTCCTCCCTCAGAGGTTCTGCTCCTGTTTTATTCCCCCCTTTTTATTTTTTATTTTTAGTCGCCAAATTACTTTAACCCTCTGCAGACAATTTTTTAGGTGATGGAATCGACCACTTTTTGAAATCACCCACATTCAGGGTCGGGCCAAACTGAGATCAGGAAGTCAACCTCACTACCTACAATGGCTGTCTTTTTTTTATGTGGTTATCTGCCACTGAGGATGAAATCTGGAAATGTGGTCAACTAGCTGCAGAACGCATTGGGAAGCTGTTCTCACAGTTTTACAAGACTGGAGTATTAACGTGTACGTTATTTCCCAACCATGAAGTATTTCTTATTAAGTACAAACATATCTCAGTGTCTCAAACTATTTCTTTTTTTGTAATATTAAACATGTAATATTATTAATAATAATGCATTTAGGAAAAAATATCAACATCTATCTTAACTATATATAGTTATATAGAAAGTAAGTTGGTCATTTGGTTGTCTGTCAGAGTCCTAAGCCTAGTTAATGAAATGCTAAACAATGGTTAGCCATTATTATAGTTGAACTTTGGGGATATACACTTTGTCAACCAAAAGTATGACACATTTATTGCCTGTTAATTATAGAGAAACATAAGTGGGATTTCATGTAAAACAACACTTCATGGTCTGTCCTAAAATAGGCCTGTGATGTTTTATTATATTTGGAAAGTAGGATGACAGCTGTATGATGAGTTATCTTCAAGTGGCTGAGTTGGTAGGGTACAACTCGGCACTGACACTTTCAAGTGAATTTACTGCTGCATACTGATACCCTTATATAAAACCATGACCTTGAATGCAAACACTGTAAAAAGACATCTGGAAGTGATTCATGTGCCAAAATCTAAGCTGAATCATTTAATGTATTGATGCATCGTAATTCATGAAAAACCCCACCTTGAATTAAATAACATTCAAAATGTTATGGACCCCCAGATCGTGCCGTACCACGACCAGTCCATTTGAAATGTCCCCGGAAACACCAATACCTTTCGTTATGTATCTGGTGCTAATCGACGCCCCATTTGACCATTTCTCTTTTAGTGACTGACTGACTTTTTTGGTGCTTGTTTAGTTGGGGCTATAAAAAGGTGTGGTTGTACAATAATCATAACAGGTGTTATTGCTAGTTAGACTGCTGTTTGGCCGCATGATTCTCCTCGGCAGAATTACATCATAATGTTTTACCACCACCAGCCCAAGATGTGTTGCATTAGGCCAGTCCGTGGCATTTGCTCTCATCAATATGCAAGCTACTGAAGCCAATGTATACGACACACAAGGCCAGACCAAACAATATAATCCTTTCCCTTAGGCTCCTGCTTGACAATCCCGGAGAAAAATAAAACTCAGCACTAACAATAAAAACAATAACAATAATAAAATTAGCAACCGAACCGTGTCAACACTAGTGGCGGAGTATTTACATACTATATTGGAACTTAGCATAGACGGTTTATGTAGTCAGGCAGAGCTAGTGTTCAGCAGTCTGATGGCGAGCCAAGTGCTTAGGTACGATCCCGGTATGACCAGTGGTAGGTGAAGGAACAGGTTTGAAATGAATGAACTAGGTTTAGAAGTGAGTGGTTGGACGCCATGGGACATATATAGGCACATAACATTACACGGTACATGATTTTCAGGGACCCGTTTTGGTTCGACAGTGCCGCTTAAACAACCACTGGCCCCAAAAAACCCCAGGAATGCCTGTTGAAGGGTAAAAGGAGAGACCGGCCCATTGTGAATATCATAGCAAAACATCATCAATATAACCTAGGCCAGCTATTGATGTTGTCATATCATAACATTTCCATTACCTGCCATATTGATGATGAAACCTTTATTTCAACAAGGAACACAGGCTGAGACCAAGGTCTCTTAAACAGCCGGGCCTTTCGAATTCTCGCATAAGGTTATCCACTTTTCTGTGTGTTGCAGCCACGTGTGTTGTGATGGATATCATATCCTCCGACAATCTATTTTGGGGGAAGGAAAAAGAGTAGAGGCTCCAGGGATCCCGGCAATCTCCGTTTGATAAGCACCACGATAAGCCACCCGAAGTGCCTGATAACAGCAGTGGGCAACAGCCACCTGAACATGGGGACGTGAGGAAGAGAGGATGGCAGTCTGCGAGAGGCAAGATGGCCGCTGGGCACACACTCTAAACGCGCTTGGGCAATCTGGACGGGCGGGTCGGTTCTATCTTTTGAGTTTCCATCGATTCAGCCTCGGTGAGCGGGAGAACCCGGTTGTCTTGGGAGCTTTTCCTGGTTGGATCAGCGCAGCCTGCCTTGAGGCGTGCCTGGGATGGAGGAGGTTGGCACCTGTTGATGCGGCTGGTATTACCTGGACCGGGCGGGCCGTGAAACATGCAAGATTAAGAGTCGTCGTTTTTCCTTTCTGCATCCTTAATAGAGCTGAGGACCATGTATTTGCCTATTTTCAAAGCATCACGAACCGCTGACTTGCATGGGTACTTTATTGTGGCATGCGATGCTGCAGTGTCATATTTGAAAGTGCCTTTACGTCCTTCAAGTTCCAGTCTGTTTCCTTAAAGAAATATGGCTTTTTTTTCCCCCACATGGCATTTTCTTTTTTTAACTTTTACCCCCATTTGACCGTACACGATTGAGTTCACAGACGCCCGGTCTGAACACAACGAGACACCAGAACTTGGCCGGGCAAGTCCGTGCCGCCTCGACGGCATTCAATGATCTACGCTGGACTTGGTCTTGCTCTGTTGGTGTGCCGCTGTTATGATATGGACCTCTGGCCGTGGCGGCGCAGTGGTCTAAGTCACGGCTCTGCGATACCTGTGGGGTCAACACTGATTTATTCATGAAGACTCACACAGCGCCTCATTTGTTCATGCCGGGAGATGGAAATCTGTCCGAGCGTAAAGTTTTTTTTTCGTCAGCCATTTCTCTGTGAGGACAAAGGCACCTCCTTCCCATGCATTCTCCTTTGACCAAAGCTCACAAAAAGTTTTCAAACTATTGGACATTTGCCTAGCAACTCAGAAGCGGAGGTCGAATCATCCAGCAGCGGTGCAGGGCTTCCAGTGTACATGCCTCTAAAGTTGAGGTTAGCCAAGTCGATAATGGACCCGTTTTAACAGCCTATATGGTCATACAGGTTGGCCCCTACAATGTTGGGAAGAAACGGTCATTTGTCACCAACATAGCTTCAGTTGGCAAATTAGCTGCACCAGTCCTTATGACTTGTTTGGAGCCACTTTGAGTGCATGCATGTTCATACCGGTCATCCGTCAGAATGGTACTCACAACCCATCGCAGGAGCATGCTCTAAAAAATGAGCGACATAGGACTTTGTTTTCTACTGCCTGCTCTTTTAGGCTGGTTATGGCTTTAAGGACTTCGTGACGGTTGCTGCTGCAAAAAGGGCTCCGTAAAGTAAATGTGATTGATTCAGCCTTTCTTACTTTCACTCTTCCCCTGCTTCCTATGTTTTACTATATGTCTAAATAAAGCATTTAAAATGTTTAAAGTGCAATTCTACATAAATAGTGTGCATAAGCCATTGTCATCAATCAACCGTTTGCTTTTCTTGCCCATTAGACTTTACAACAAAGTCGGCCAAATAACCCTTTGTTTCCGTAACATTTGTATCCCCCTCGACACACACACACACACTGGAAATCCACCCGGGACATGCTGACACTTTCCACTGAACCCATATCCACCATCCGAGCTAATGCACAACAGCTCACCTCCTAATTTGCTCAGGGACCACACTTAATCACACTCTTTACAGCCGCTGTATTGTTCCTCACAATAAAAAGTCAAAGTAAGGAGTAACAGTCGGCGACGGTGTTCCTCGCCTGGTTTTCTCCCTCCTGGTTGTAACCGTAACCACAACCACATGACCCTGAGTTTTTGGGTGGTTTGTACAGTGGACCACTGATAGCCACCCTGTTTTTTTCCCCCAGAGCGCGTAAGGTAATTACTTACCGCTAAGAATTCGGCGATGACCAGATCTGGCAGTGGACGCGATAAAAATAGCTGACAGGGATTTTAGTACAATAGTCACATTGTCTCGTATATAAAAGGATCTTCTGATGAATTCTGATGAGGCCTTCCTTCGATAATTATCTCCATGTCATTCAGATGGAACACCGGATAAGAGAAGGTGATGGTGGGGGGTCATTAGTGGAGCTAGTTAATAATAGGCTTTTTACACAACCTTGCGATGACTTCATGCCGAAGATACTGTGTGTTTGTTTGTCTGTGGATAAAATTATAGGTATGGTAACATTGTAGTGGCTGAAGATACTGTGGGTTTGTTGTTCTGTAGATATCCGTAGATAAAATTAATGGGATGGTAACATTGTGTTAATTTGTCTGTAGGTATCAATAGATAAAAATAAAGGGATGATAACATTATGGTCGCCAAAAATACAGCCTTAGCATTTTTCTAATTTCAAAAGTAAAATTGGGTAATTTGGAAACATGACCTTAACTCTACCTTCTCAACATCGGGTCCATTTCAATAGACCACTTGGCCAAGAATTGTGACAAAAGATATTGATTTAGAAAAAAAAACAGGCTGTGACAGTTTGGCCCAAGAACCCCATAGTCAGATCATTCAGCGATGACCTGCTTTTATGTCAACACGCGGTTCAAGACTGTCTTGTAAGGTTATAAAATTGGTCTTTCAAGGGGTCACTTTACTGGCAAGGTCACTTAGGTTTTGAATCACACACAGGAATACAGATTAATTGCTTTTGTGTCTCTGGCCAAGTTGCCCTATAAACTCAGACACATGGCTCAGAGGCATGTCACAAAATGGGTGTTCAAGAGGTCAAAGTTCAAACCGACATGTTTAGAAAAATGTCACAAAGGGGTTTTACAAATAATGTTGGCCGTGCATTAGGGTGGGAATTGATTCCACCGGAAAGGAAACACTCGAACTTTTTTAGGCACGAAGCATCAGGGAACAGTCAATATCTCAACGGTCTGTGATGGTAATTGCCACAACCGTAGTCCAGTCTTCAATTGAATTGCAGTTATAATGCAATCTTCAATTCCAGTAAGGTCCACTGTCACACCTGCAAGACTGACATCACATTCTGTTATAAATAGCTTGTTTTTGTGTATTTGTACTAATGAATCATTGGGGGTTCTATTGACCAGGTCCAATCCGCCAATAGAAGTCATTCTTAAATGTTATGGGGCTTGGGGAATGCTTCTTTGAACATAAAAACAAGCAGAAAGTAGAAAGTCACAACATTTTCTCAAAGAACTCATTTGAGCTACAAAAAATGACTCCCAAATTCCATAAGCAGAGTCTCTGAGTGCCAAGACTTTAAATCATTTTTAATGTGAATACTTTAAAATAGGTTGCCCATGCTTTAAAAAAAAATATTTTTGCTTTGAGCCATGTATAGCAGTTAAGTTACGCAGGTATGGGATTGAAAGCTGGCAAAATCGGAATAAATAAAACTTTGCAGTGTGTGCTCCTGTCCGAATTTCAACCATTAAAGATACAGGTTGCGTCTCAGACCGCTGCATGCTCATGATCAAGAACGTACATTGAATTTCTGGATTCTGAATTCTCATAACTTTTCTTATCAAATTATTTGGAAAGAAAAAAGTGGTCTCTTACTTTTTTTCCAGAACTGTAGATACTGCTAATGTGTCACGGGTAAAGGTGTCAGATAACTTGGCTATTGCATAGTGTTAAAGGAAGGGAGGTTGAAGAGATCTCATCTTAATTGGTCCAAATGATTCCACTGTTGAAGGTTACACGTGCAAAAACGCAAAGGACAGAAAGGCCCAGGCTCACAAAGATAATAGCATACTGAATGAAAAGAGATTACAAGGAATCTATGTAATTCTATGATTCTAGAATACCAGTAAGACATGTAATCTACTTCACCGCTGTGGCTTGCTGAGCAGTTGGAGCTGATTCGTGAGAACAGGATGTTGAGAGGGATGAATATTGTATGTAGACTCAAATTGTTTTTACAGTGTATGGAACATGTAAACCACTATCTATATCTTGTTTGGCTTGTTCTTGGCCTTGGCTTTAACACTGCTAGCTTCATCTTGTTACATCATTTAAACTATAGTGTGGATAGGCTGATTTTAAAAGAGATAAGTTTAACTACCACCTGCCAACGCTGTGGGTGGGTGCCCTGAAATCTAAAACCCATGCTTGCAGCTAGAACATCATGGACACACATCAGGGGCACAGCGCATTGAGGGTTGAGGTAGATCACATTAAATAGCACACTTCCGTTCCTTTGTAACGCCAGACTATTTTGTTGTGGTAATTCAGGATCAGACACGAGATGCGTGTAAGACCAATTCTCGGTAATTCCAATTTCTCTGTCTTTTTTGGCCATGTTTATGCCGTGAGTATATTCTGTTTGATCCTTTTTCATCCAGGATGCAATGAATAAAGGATGAGATAAGTAGCATGCTAGTCCAACAATCTAATACAAAGTGGGTGCTTGGCAATGTGAGGCAGTGAAAGCCTTTTCACTTGTTGTCTAATACCCCATTCTCTCTACAATTTTCTCACTCTGTCTTTCTCTTCGAAAATGAAACACTAGCCATGATGTTTTTACACTATCCATTCCTGTATACACGAATGAATCATAAGCTAATTGACCTGCTAAAAATGCACAATTTGCTTCTTGTTGTGCTTTACTCATCCGTTTCCTTAAAAAGTGATGGTGTTTAAGTGTGTAAATACCCGATTCCTGTTCTACCAGGCTAATTGTTTTTTTTCATGACAAACCCACATATTCCACATAACCTCAACTCTTGACCAAAATATAAGATAACAGAAGAGCTTTGTACTTAACTCTTCTATAACATTACATCACTCAGAGTTAAATCCCACAATTGCCTCATCCCGGGAGATTGAGAGATGAAACGAATAGCCCTCAAGGTATAATGAGTTACAGTACAACGTTGGACTTCTGCTATTGTAGCACTGAGGGGGAGCCTTGAATATCACTTATCGAGGCCTTGGGGCATTGTATCATAAAACGAAGAACATGTACATGTGATGAAACACATCTAGCCTTTGGGTCACATAGTACTACAGTATAATTAATGTTGTACATGTCTTGTTCCAGCTTGTTAACGTCTGTGTTTGAAAGCAAAACAAACGAGCAGCTAATCCAGCGTCCAGCTCTTTTTTGCACTGTCAGTATGAATACTCTCGAGGATTCCTCTAGAGACAGATTGGGACAAAAAGGGGGGACTAAAATAATGAATAATTTATGGTGCTAGATTAATTTCATGGTCCACTAGGATCCTGCTGGGACAATAGCCATTTGTGTATCTATTTGTGCGTGTTTGTCTGTGTATGAACAAATCTCACAAACACACACACACAAGGTACCTCTTTATTATGGTGTTATCGCTATACCAAGGGCTTTGTATAACACATAGATAAAATAATCTCAATTTTTTTTCTTTATTAGAAATAAATTAGAGCTGTAACAATATTAATAGAATGACATTCATGTTCGTGTTTATTTAATGTCTTGTTAACAAGGACTCCTAGCTGCGTTTAGCTGGTTCCTAATCAAAAGCTTGATTACATTAGTCTAATCAGGGTGCAGATAATGTGAGATTAATTTGCAAAAGTTGTTCAAAGCCACGGGGCATTATTTTGTCGGTACTTTACTTTCTATGACGGTGATCTACTGATGTTCATTAAGATACAGGGTAGAAGAGAATGCGCGTGCATGAGGTCCATGTAGCCACGCTAGCTCAGGCTTCGAGTTTTCAAATGAGATACACTATGCAGCTTGCATTCAGTTTCTAATGCGCTTTCAAACTAATGGTGAAACGCGCTGTATTATCCCGAGTCAATTCAAAAGTCTTACAAATATGCTATACACCATAATTCTTCTTTATGTTACAGACCATTTTGATTGGTAACCTGGACTGTCAACAATACCTTCTCAATGTACTCAAGATCTGCTAAATGCAAATCAAAGTTAGCTAGTTTTGTTGATCAATCTTAGAACATTTCTTGAGTCTTCAAAAGATGTAGCATATCAGTATTGTTCTATCAGACCACGTCTGTGCTTGTGTGTTACTGAGAGAGGTTGAAACCAGGGACTTCGACAGACCACAAGCATTGGTTAGCTTAGTGCGCTAAGCCTAGGCATTAGCTCTGGTCGCTAAGGCACGTCTTAAGGTCTTAGTTAGGGTTCCACATCAAACAATCAGTGGTTCTGAACCGCCTCTATTACACTTGCAAAAAAAGTTTCCACATGACATGTCACCCCAATTAATATGCCAGTCATCCAATTTAACACCTAGTTTCTGTTCCCGGAATATTCTTGCATTCATTATGGGTTTTGCATTTCAATAACCACTCAAAATGTGATTATGTGTATGCGATGACTTGGAAACATTTACCATCTCAATGGGCGCAACGCAAGTCTTCTCCATGGCAGCATAGCCAAAGCGCAAACAAGGGAACTTGCATTGTGTTGGTGTCGCAAAACGTATTACCTTCATGCACTCAAGCTTTATTTCACTTTTTCAACCAAATCCCCAGGGAACGAATATTTTCTGAAATAAAAATCTGTCAAATGTTGAAGCGCTATCAATGTTTTAAAAGCCTTGCATTTACTGAACAGCTTATGACTTCCCATTAACTGTTGTAAACATTTTGAATGTGCCTTGGTAATAGGAATAATTCAAAGAGTTGTTAGGCTCTTATGTCAAGTTAGGACAGCTGTTTTGTTCTGAACAGGCCTTCAAAGAGGCTATCCGTCGCTACATTAATATTTGGACTTTTTAATTAATTATATCCGCCCATTAATGCTAGATGAAGGTGTTTCATAAATGCTCTGTGGCCTTAACTCAACTGTGGCACCACGTAATAACCCCAAGTTAAATTAAGGTTTTTTTCACGAACAATTGTGTAAAGAAAGTAAATGTCAATTTCCCTGCTTTCATACTGAGTTAACTCCTCAATGGCAATTTAAAAGCGGATACAATTTGCGGTTGAATACCACTAACAGCGCCTTTCGCGTCATATCATTCTTCTCGTTGTCTGTTCTGATGAGATGAGTTCAGCTTAATACCTCAATCCTCTACCCTACTTTCCAAGGACTAGACCTACGTCCTTGTTCCAGCTCGGTTTTCTGCTGTTATTCTGGCTGATGCCATATCTTGCTTTTGTCGGGCTTCTGCAAGTTGCCCCTGCAGTCTAATTGAATTCGTAACAGTCTGAGAGCAGCAGGTGTTCTCCCGTTATCTGCTGCCTACTGAGGGGGATCTAAATCTTTGGACTAGTGTCTGTGATTGCTGTGGTATGATGTTTATCTTACGGATGATTAATGGGTCGCCCCCCCCCCAAAACATCATACAGATATTTATGGGATATTTTGACAGATGCAAATTTTAATTGAACGCTACAGTACCACTGCCGGCATGACAATTCGGGATTTATGGATGCTCTCCTAATCTTGGATATAGTGTTGTTACGGTTTAGGTGCTATGTTATCGGCACGGTGTCCTAAGGTACACAAACCAAAACATACAAACTTTTCTTTAACAATTAATACTTTAGGAAAAGGGACGAAAACACCAGAGGAACCTCCATGTGATACATGAAAATGGGAGTAAACTCGGCCTTACACAGATCCGTGGATTGAGAGAAATATTCTTCCTTGAGCTTCACAGAGGGGCATGACTTCCTGCTGGCCATATATAAATAGGCATTAAGTGGAGAACAGAGGAAAGAATAGCACATAATTACTTCAAATATAAACTACATTAAACATTAAAAGAGCCTGAGATATTTCTGTGAAATCCACACATATGAAATCAATGGCAAACAATCACTCGCCTCAAAATGAAACTGAAATGCCTTATTGGGATTATTCAGAGCCTAGGAGCATTTTACAATTTAACTTAAATCACATTTTTATAATAACCACAATAGCCCTGAAGATGGTTCTTCGTTCCCCAGTCTCCCCTAACCATCATTAATTGACAGCGATCACAAAAGAAAAATCATTTCATTGAAATAATACAATGCTCCATCCGTCTATAAACGTCCTCTGAGATAGTCATAAATTAATGAAAGATGAATGCTAATATTGAATTCATGTTAAGTTCATTTACAACATGTGTTGTAAAATGGCACAAAACATCTTGGCTATGTATCCATGATAATGCTGATTAAGCACATCCAACAGGATTACAGGGATCTAAACAGTAATAGAAGCTGGATAGAACAGTAGATGCATCCTTGCATAAATGTTACATTGCGGTCATTATGTATTCTGTGGCCGGTTAGAAGGTGATGAGACTTTTTAAGTCAGAGTTCTCCGCTTCTCCATATGATGATTTGCAAGCTTGATACTTGAGACCTGTACACGATTTGTGAGAATCAATATTTTTGGGTCTGGCAACCCTTCCAGAGATCGAAACAATCTTGTGAATGACAAGTGATTGCTCAACAAGTGCTTTGTTCCCTCATTATGCTGACACACTGTCCCAGGACACCAACAAGCCAGACAACAATGAATGCCTTGGGAACTTTACATAGTGTAAAGTGTAAAACAACAAACAGTTAACACATATACAACTTAACACGTTCACATATGCATGTCGGAAACCTTAAAATTACTGTTTTGTCTCCATTATTAACACATTTCTCCAGTAAATTAGTTAGCGTACGACTTGCTTTCTGGAAAGCTTCACAGGGATTTTTCTTCGATGTATCAAAGGAGTACAGTCATAAATTGTGAAACGGGTTTACTCAGCTCTTGTCTGTGAATCCTGCCTAACATTATGTTAGTAGGCTAGTACAATGCCTGCTCTTCTCCAAGTTGTAGGATATTGAAATATCTCTCCCCATCCTTATCTTCCCTCCAAAAAGCTGCACCTCCCCTCACACTGACGCTCTTCTCCCCCTGGTCCAAAACGCTGTGTTCCCGAATCCACCTGCTAACACCTTGCTTGTAGCATGGCACGTTTTCATTATTGAATGTGTTTGTTAGCCTGAGGTAAGCCTAAGGTCGTGAGTTGCATTTCCACCACAAAATATTCCAATAGCCTAAATGAACAAACAAATTCAATTCTCTGCATAACGACACAGCTTTTTAAACAGAAACTTTGAACAAACTCTTAAATCGTGACCAATTGCAATTAGCTGAAGAAGATAGAGATATACATCAATGTGCTATCAGAGTCCAGAGCTGTGACGATAAAAATGCAACCATCAAATATTATCATAAGCTGGTGACATCTGCACATGAGACCTTTCAACATGTACATACACCTATGCTTTTAGACATCCTTCAAGACACCCTAGCTCCATCACTTTGAATCCAAAATATATAAACTGACAAAAATATGAATAATCTTTTCCCATCTCAAAGACCACCCCCCCCACCACCCCAGCAACGTAGAAAGCTTATTGGTTAGGGAGAGAAATGTTCTTTTGGAAGGCTTATAAATAACCTTGGGCTCTCATTGACAGCTTGTTACTCACTCTTTATTAGCAAAGGGAGACCGTAAATCATGGCCTTAGAAATGATTAGCTCCACGTATGAGGTATTGTGCATGTCAGCAATGGAGGGGAGACATCGAAGGGGGAGAAAGAGGAGAAGTAGAGAGTGAAGAAGAGAGAAAATGACAGAGCTGGAAAGAAGGGAGGGGCGAGTAGCAATATGTCCACAGTAAATTATACATTATCTTCCACTCCAGTAGCACGTTGTTTGCCGCTGCCGAATCAACTAGATTACCCTCTGACTGAAGCAGAAAGTAAAAGAAATCCTGACAAACACTGTGGCAGATGTCAAAATCCTCCATCAGGGTAAATCTACTTGACTTTGATTCGCCAGAAGGGCAGTCACCTCAAGCCGAGAGACCTAATGAGAAAGGTTATTTGGAGTGAGTTGGAGTTTGGGACTGGAACTTAGCTCAGGGCCCGTTGGCATTTCAGGTTTCTCAGGGTAAGGACACCTGGTCAGGACAAAACCATGGGAACAAGGCCTACGGCTTTCTACATACCTGTGTGCGGAGATAAAAAAAAACAAAAATGCAGACCTTTATAACAAATCTTGGAAGTCATTAACATTTAGCAAAGGCCTATTTATTCATGCAACAACACACTCATTCATGGGAAAACTAGGTTCAAAACCAAAACAAAAAAATACACACAAATATTAATATATATATATATATATATATATATGTAAATATAGAATATAATATTAACATTGTGATATTAATATTAAGGGAACACGGAAACAACAGTGTTACACCAAGTTCCCTGCCTGCTGTTACCGGGTTGAAGTCCTCAGACTCATCGTCAGACCTTACGCCTCTGCAGAGGGCTCATGATTCCTCCTGGAGCAGGACAATACCAGGCCTCATGTGGCCAAAGTGTGTAGGCAGTTCCTGGATGACAAATTAATTTGTTGCCATTGACTGGCCCTCACGTTCCCCAGACCTGAATCCATTTAAGAAACCTCTGGGACGCTGTGTGTCTGTGCTGCTATCTGATGTCATGTCATTTTGTTCTAAGAAAATGACACAATGTGCTGTAAAGATTTTGATCTTCAATATATTTTGGTTCATCAAGACCCAAAGTGGGATTTAAATGTTCCCTTCATTTTTTGGAGCAGTGAATATACCACCCAAACGTTGGGCAAAGGTATACAGCCACACAAAATAATTAAAAGACTCTCCTCTCCTCTACCCTAGACAGTCTGGAGGGTTTTATACCTCAAGTACGCAATTTTTTGGTTTTGAAAGATTCCCTCATTCATTCCTCCCCACCAGAGTTCTGTGTAGTTTATCAAGCCTTCATGAAACCATGTCTAGGATGCCCCAAAATTGAGACCCATGCAGCTATCTTCCCAGCAATGATAGCTAGGAAAATGTCAGGTATTTTTAGCTGTTGCAGGTAGTTATGGGAGAAGCACCTTGTTTCCACGCTGTCTTTATCTAACCTTACTCTTAACGGTTACTGTCAAAACAGATAAGCTCTGACCCTAGAACAGCTAAATAATGGTTACTTCTGTGGAAAATGAAAACACACCACAATCTCACAGAGTAACTTTCTTTCAGTGTATTCCAATTATAAAACCGGGGTTCTGAAATGCCGGAACAGAAACTACTCCGCAACTAGCTCTCGCATTATAGCCAAACATTTCTTTAGGCTGTGTCTTCTGCTACGAGATCTAAGAAGAATCAATGGCAGTTTATCCTGCAGATCTGATATGAAGCTTCACAGGAAGGAGCTAGGTCCCCCCCGTATCCCCTCAGCACTGTAGCCACTCTTGGATGACTGCACTGGTTTCTCACACACAGTTTGCCTCCATATGCTTATACTAATGAGGTCAACTAAAATCTCTCAATATTTAGGGGGGAGTAATCCAGCTGCTTTTTAATAAAGTGTCTTTGTTTGCGTTCGTGTTAATTAGCCAAGCATTAATGAACTCATTTAGCAACCCACCAGTGCTCCATTTTACCACAGTTGGCTCTGAAATCTACTGCATGTTGGTTAGTGACGAGCATGCAGGTTGAGCCAGGCTTCCGAACCTTTATTGAATGTACTCACAAATAACAATAACTGTAGCAATACTGTGTTTATGAAGGTGTATATTGACTTCATCCCATGAACATGGTTTGGTGACCTAGGCCAGAGTGCTGAGAGTTAGTCAACTATGATGGGCGAACACTTTCGAACGCTTTCATTGTTCATTCATTCACGTTAATATCAGGCGCGGCTGCAGACAATAATCAGCTGGGGAGAAATCCCATTTAGAAAATGTTAATGCATATATAATTATATATGTAAAATGCTGCTTAAAAGTAAGTGTTACATATAATGTATATATATATATATAAAGCCTAATTTGTAATAAAAACATTCCAAATAAAGGACAAAAAAACATATAAAAAGAAAAGAAAAAAAGAGTTTTGTCCAGCTTTATCTCCTTGACCGATGGCCTGACTGTAAAGTTGAATACAGGGAGGCAGGACATAGCCGCGGGCAGGGAGAACAAAGGAGGTTTAATAAATAACTAATGCATAATAAAACTGAACTAACGCACGAAAAAACCGAACAGAACCATGTTACAAAAAGGATGGAGCCAAATAATGGCGGACAAGATACAAGACGGGAGAACTGAAACTGGGATTGTGACCAGGAATACCGGCGAGGGTGGAAGAAACCAACTGGTGTCCGTGCTCCAAAAGAGGGAGAGGCGATGGACGTGACACCGGCGCTGTGTCCGGGTGGAAACCCCGGGCCCAGTTAAGGTAGTTTGGTTCTTTTTTGACACCAGAGTCTTCTTCATAGCGAACCTCTCGTGAAGTACATTTCCGTTCTGTGCTTATCTTATTGTTGAAGAACGTGCAGTACATTTCCGTTCTGTGCTTATCTTATTGTTGAAGTACGTGCAGTAACCTTAGGTGCAGTTACGGTGGTCTCAGAGAGTCCGGATGCTACGTTAGGGTTGGCATTTAGCTGCTTTCACATTTTTCTTGTGGCTCTTGGGAATAGTGTGGAAGGCAGTCTACTTCTCGACCGGGTTTCTGTCATGTTAAATGTTCTCCATTTATAAATAATTTGCCACACAGTGGACTGATGGAAATATCTTTGAGATGGTTGTATAGCTTTCCCCAGACTGATGTGCTCTCATCACTCACTTCCTGATGATCTCTGAGATCTCCTTTCCTCTCGACATGGTGCATTTTGCACTTGACTGTGTGTGTAACACCAAACTGACCAGGTTTCTTTTCTTTATTTATCAGATTTATCCCGCCTAAACTCTTTCCCACAGATCCATCCATCTTTTTTATTCATTTGGCACCCAATTATTTACCTACCTGATTCTGCTCACCTACTTGGTTTAATAAATGCAACTTGAGATTTGTATATATTGCACCGGCACTAATTCTGTTTTATTACTTTTTACACACGTTTCCTCAAAACCAACGTATTATATTATTATGTATGATGTTCAAATTCACCTGCTTGAACATGATTTTGAAAGACACTCACCTGTCCATTTAAGGTCCCACATTTCATAATGCATATCAGTGCAATAACCAAGCCATTAGTTCCAAGGAACATTGCATTGGCCATAGGAAATTGTGGCAAAGATCTATGAAAAGTTTCTAAAGCATTAATTGTTCCCTGGGTCACCATTATTGTAAAATCTCAAATGTTTGTACCCCCCAAGACTTTGTCTAGAGCTGGCCAGTGGCCAAACTAAGTAACCGGGCAGGAAAGGCCTTGGTCAGGGCGATGACCAAGAACCCAATGGCCACTCGGAGCTTCAGTGTTCTCTGAAGAGATGGGAGAACCAGTCAGAAGTGCAACCGTCTCTGCAGAACTCTTTTTGTAAAGTGGCTTAATGGAAGCCACTCAAGAATAAAAGGCATATTATTTGCGGCCTGAAGGACTCTGAGAGCATGAGGTGGAATATTATCCATTCTGGTAAGACCCAAATCAAACTATTCAAACTTATGGTACCACTCATCATCTACCTATCACGTCCTTACAATGCTTGTCATAGTCATGGACTAGAAGGCTGGTCCAGACTGAGGTGGGAATGAGTAGTTGTCACTTACCTTCCCCTGACTTTGAATTTGTCTTTTTCATTGGTTTTCCAGCAAGAGAGGGTGGAAACTGACCTAATAGCAGTCCGTTTCATGGGGTTGTCTCACCCATTCAACGGTGATCTGATCTACTGTTATGTCAGTTTGTTGACCTATGCCGCAGATACAGGAGAACATCTCTGGGTGGACCTGAATTATCTCTTCAGAAAAAGTAGATTGTTCTATCCCTGAACCAGACAGTAAACCTTAATTGCTCCAGTAAGTCACTCTGGATAAGAGCATCTACTGAATTACTAAAATGTGTAAGTGCCTAGCTGGCCTGGGGCGTAATTTGATAACTCCATACGTGTCATTCCGAAGTGACAACCGAAACAGAAATGTAGGTTATTTACCCTGAACAAAAATATGAACCCAACTGTTCTAAAGTTTTTACTGGCTACATATCAGGATTTCAGAAATGAATTCAATAGGCCCTGATATAAATGGCTGCACATATATGCTACTGTTTGTTACAGATACAGTGAAATGAAGATTTTCTCAGCAACATGTATTTTCTAAAGCATTGTCACCCCTTAAGGTTATTCAAAATAAAACAAAAGAATGTGGCATCAGTAATAATATTATCTCTTTTTTTATTCTTCGTCTCCAGAAATGGTCTTGTTGCCTTTCACCTGTCCCAGTTTCTCAAGTTTCCCTGTGGTATTAATATGAGGCAAAATCCCTTTGTCACCCGTCTGCATTGGTAAAACTAAAGAGGCTCAGTTGAAAGGAGACAGATGGTGGTTGACCATCTGATAAAGGTTCAAGAAAAAAAAATAGCACTAAACACAGTAAGGTCATTTAAATAATTCATAAGTCTAGAACATGTGCAGATTTGCCCCCCGCACATGGTGTGGAAGATGATAAGGGACTTAAAGAGTGACAGTTTCAAAACCGGACAGCCTAGTAGAATCTTAAGAGATGCCAACTGTTTAACACCATCTGCATGTCATCAAGCTCCTTGTGAAGGAGTTGCACAAAAGAAGCCCTTACCAAAGCTCGACCTACGAAGTACAAGGCCTGAACTTTGCCAAGCATAATTTAAACCAAAATTGGAATTGCGTGTCGTGGACAGACGAGACAAAAATCCAACTTCTTGGCCATGATTAGCCAAAGGGGGACAGCAAACGAGGAAAAGAACCTAAAACCCACAGTAACATGCAGTTGTGGCTCATTGGTGCTTGAGGCTGCTTGGCAACTATTGGCTCTTCTTAAAATGAATGATATATGAAAAGTAATTGTGTCGTAGTTTAAGTATATGGCTCCCATTCTTTTGTTTTTTATTTTATATCTTAAAACAGAGCACTGATACTTTACATGACATGACACATTTCTACTTGTGTATGACCATAGTTATCTAAAAGGAGGAACAAGGTCCCATACAAGAAGGGGGAACCAGAATCAATTTGGTGCTCAAGCCCTCAAACTTACCGAAGCTAACGTCGTAAATTACATTTTATAACTTGCTGCCGTTCTCCGTTCGGTAGTCTGTGCAAAGAGGACCTTGAACTGAGGGCTTGTTTACGTTGAGAGACTGAGAATTAAGCGCTAGATTGACTTCTCATGGTTTGCATAATCATTTCCATATCATTTGAATTTACACCGGCCTCTTAGAGACGTAACCACGCAGGATTGTGGTCGTCAATCATGGGAAAATCGAGCAAAATGCGTGTGCACAGAAACTTGATCCTGTACCGACAGAATTGCTTTCACATCTAAATAGCCCCGGGGGGTCTTGAAAATGGGTATTGAAAATATGATACATGCTCCCTCAGGAGGCGACGTCCCTAGTTATCGATAGATGCAAGGTATATACAAAATAATCTAGTGTCTCAAGTTTTCTTCGACTCGTGTCTCAGGGAAATGTAATGTTACTTAAAGAAGCCTAAGTACTGTGCTGACATTTTATATTTGTGTTTGAGTCTTTTAGGAGAGGTTCTATAGTGTGGAGAACAGTAGAGATTGCATTGTTTTTACTTTTTAGAAAGGATTAGAAACATAGATTATAACAAAATGAGATACAATGAGGTCAATCCATAAACGTATCCACTTATTTGATTCCCAAATAGCTACAGTACAAATGCTGACCGACCTGATATTAGATGTGTCTGCCTCCCGATATACAAAGCATTAACTGCATATATACTCCGTCCATGTACCAATGCGTGAATAACTACCCAATAACTACATTTTGGCCATAATGCAAAACAGAAACTGCTTCCAGGCAGTATAGCGTAAAGCTGATACAAGGCATTCAGGAGCCCTTTAGACTGGACATGAAAGCCATTGGCAGGATATACTGATTTACACACTCATTTGTAAAAATCCATATTTTATCATTAAAACAGTTGGCTCTCTCCCATTCTGCCAATAACAATCAAAGTGCCATTGCCTCAGCCAATTTATGGAACATAAACATGTAATTAATCACCTCCTTGTTTTATTGTAGTGTACCTGACCCATCTCTGTTTTGTACTAAGGTTTTTAACAACAGGGTCTGTGGTGAATTGTGCACTGTTCCGACGGCTGTTGAACTTTAACGTCGTTTTTTTTTTAAAAAGTAGTTTCAATTACTTGGATCTGCGCTTCAGCTGTGTAAAATGTTCAACTTTAAACTGGACGTTGACCTCGCGAATCAACTGTCAGTGAAGCAATTTCTTAAAAGCGGAATTTGAATAATTCACAAAATTCTCTCAGCATCACGACCCTTTAATTTTTTTTTTTATCCCGCATGATGCACTTTGTTGTTTTCACTTGTTTTCCAAGCCAAATCCATGTAACTAAATTACTTTGACAAGAATTGTATTGACATTTCTCAGCGTGCTATACGAAGAGGTGATTTAAAAGTCGTACCGTAAGCATGTTTCAGTCCCCGCTCTGATTGGTGGGAAAAAATGCCAGTACAGCGGGTTGTTCAGGTGGTAAAGAAAAAGGCTGAATCAGGGATATGGCCAAAATAACAACCTTTGGTTCTTAGGGGAAAGAGAGAGAAACCCAGACTGCTTTCAGGTGAGCAAAGGACTGAATAAAACAACCGTGACATCTTCATTAACTTCTTCTTTCGCAACTGCAATTGACAAATCCAGCTTGTCTGTGCGTATGACGCGTGTGATGAAATAAATGTGTCCATGAGCCCACGCTATGGTTTAGCGGGGGGGGGGTTGGGGGGGGGGCTATATGGAGGTCAGACCTCCATTTGAATACTCTCACCATTTCGGCACATTACACGTTACTGTGCCACAGCTGTTAATGCGGAATCAGTCTATTTTTCCCATCCCCTCTTTAACGGAGCCTAAACTTCCCTCGGCGGAACCATTATATTTCCAATGATTAGTGGTCCACCATTTCGTGTGCCCTGAACCATTGCATATACTCAGCTTCTATAATGTCGTTGGGGGGGAAGCCTCTCTTTACTCTTCAATCCGCTTCAATCTCCCGTGTTTTATTGCCTCTCGTGAGCGTCAATCACGGCTATTATTCACAGGGCTTTTTGCCACTGGAGAGTTCTGCCATGAGCCAGGTTGTGGAGTGAAACATTGATGTGTATGGCCCTGGGGTTTGGAAATACTTCCTTGGTGGCCCAGAGTGTAGTCAACACACTCACACTGCATTGCTGCACCCTTAGCGGTGTCCTGTGTTGTGGGTGTGTGTGTGTGGTGTAGTTACAGTTAACATTACAAATAGACACCATCTTAAAGACCAATTGTTGCAGGCACAGAGTATTTGGTTGCAAGCCCACAGAGGGTTTGCATCACTCTACAGAAGCCCAATCTATTCTGTTTAAGCTTATTTCTCATTTGCCCCTTCACCAATTCTATTGTCTCATTAGCAAGATAATGGAAACTGTCTACATTGTGCCCCATTGGATATATCCCTCTTTAATTGGTCAGTCGTTTAGACTGCTCTTTATATGTAATGCTTACTATGGCAATTGTGATTAATGCAAATAGCAGAGGCGGATGGGGGGTTGTGAATTATACATTGTTCTATTTAGCTGATTCCCAGGTTGATTCATGGACACAATGAAAAGGAGAAGCAGCGGAAGACTTGAGCGGCCCCAACTGCCGTCGTTTAAATTGCAAGCTCAATATTCCATTTGCTTTTGTCATTGCGGTTTTAATGGAACAATAATAGCTTGGTTCAATTGTGGTCCCACAATGAAGAGCACGAGAGAGGCGCCGCAATGAAGTCGTGGCGAGAGGAGCAGTCACGTTTTGTGTCGAGCAGAGTCAGCCAACGTGTCCCGATGAGTTTGTTTGGATGGCATGAGCAAACGAATGACATTTGTGATATTTCAACAAACGCAAAGTTTTGTTTGGTTTGTTATTGTATTTCTCCATTATTCGTGGAAATCTGTTGACGGTTCCCTTTCAAATGGGAGCCATTGTTCAATTAGGTGGCGTCACAAGTAGCACTCGGGTGCCAGTCTAACAGACAAACATTGGTCATGAAATTACTATAGAGTAAATATCTCCAGAAGACAATCCACGAGCCCTAGCATCGCACGCAAAGTACCTAATTGACACATTACCCTGGCTAAATGCGTTAAACATAAAACACCTGTTACGAACGGAACCTCTACAATGTAAATTCCAATTTGCCTCCACGTTCCCCGGGGTAGCGATCTGCAATAGGATCGAGCCTCGTCCTCTGACCTTTGACCCTCGTCTGAGGAGATGAATCACGGTGCGTGTGAGTGTGGCTGACCCCCCCCCCCCCCGTTTTTCCTGGCAGTGATTTTACCAGGCTTTCAGCATCAGCCTCGCTAATGCAATTTCGCTGCATAGCATCAAGAAGTATTACTATCCAGACAATGGCAAGGCAAAATGAGGGCATTGCTAAGTTGCTATGTAGGCTGAAGTGCTGCAGTGCTTCAGCCAGCGACATTTCTCAAATTTATATTGGATCAGCGTTGTTGTTGGGCGCAGATGATTAGGAGACATTTTGAGTTTTCTAGTCCACCAAGTAGCTATGTGACCAATACTTGGCAACCTTATGTGTTGTTTCTTAGACAGAACAGACATAAGGTCGGTGTCATATTGTTAAAAAGATATAATGACAGCCTCTCGACCGACCACACATTATTGGAATTACGTTTACTGCTGAACAAAAAAAATAGCTGTTAAATGTATCCCATGCGGCAGTTTGTCCAATATGATGACACATTATTGCTTAATATACAAAAGCGGTTTTGGTCCAGCTGACATGCCAGCAGATTCATTCCCCCAGTGTTGAGGTGCGCGAGGAAGGAGTTTAAATTTAAATTCCTTTCCAGCCATTTTGCAAATGCCCCCGAAATCCACCGAATGACCCAGGCTTATTAGAGACAATTACATTGTGTACCAGACTTTACCGTCAAAAACATGGGACTCCAAATGGTTATTTTCCCATTACCACCCCCATCCCTTGTTCGAGTGTATTGTCAACCCGAACAGAAGGCTGGCGGTACTCCTAAACCGGTGCCATAAAACATCTGCAAGAAGAAACAACGCAATTATGGGAGCCATCTGGAACAATGACGGGAGGAGACTGGATATGATTAACGCTAATGCAAACAGATGGCAAAATGTTACATAGCTGTTCAACAAACACATAATAGTGGCAACCTTAAGTCCAATTATGCCGGTTGGCGGGAACTCTAGCGTTGCCGTGGCCAACCTTCGACGAGACGCGCGGCAAAGCCCCGTTTCATTGCGAGGCTTGGGCCTTCTTAATTGGAGTTGCCGTGGCAGTGGGCGCGTTGTATTTTGCAATGTCATGGAAATCCCCAACCACACCGTTAGAGACGATAGCAGACGGACAGGCGTTAAAGGAAACAAAAGGGCAGTTGAGTTTATGTAATGATTAGAATAAGTGGGCTCACAAGGGGTTGGGTGGGAAGTCAGAGTGCAGTATGGCACGTCATTCTACAGAGCTGGTTTAATGAAACAAGCTGTCAACACACCACGTGTGTTCAGTTTTTTCCCCCCGGACCGAAGTGACAGGACTTATCCCGGGGGGGATGTGTGGACGTTTCTAATGATATCCTAATGCTATTCTACTCTAAGGGGGAGAGTGGTGTAAGAGACTCTTAGTGTTACTTCCCCACGATAATGACCACACAATCAATGCTCGATTAGAGCCCTCATTTTGATTTTAAGCACTCTATTAGAGACGGTACTACCGCCGTCCCTAACCGTTCTTTCATTTGGATGTGTCCAAATTCGGAAGAGATTGGTGACTTCCCAATGGACAAGGTCGTTCGTCATTTTCACCCGTTCCCAAAAAAATGCCAAATCTACGGAAGGATTACACATATTTTCGAAAGGCGCATCGTGCACGGGATACTTTCTTTCTTATCTCATTCTTCTTCCTGTCCTTTTTTTCCCCTTTGCTTTCTCCCGCATTTGGAGTCTGGTTTGGACACTCCCCTTTTTGCAATCAACCAACGGGAGCCGAAGGATCGGAGCAGAAGAGGATGGATGAGTGTCCTTTCATTTCTCCCCTCCGTAGCAGGTTGTCTCGTCTCACTGAGAACATAATCACAGAATGTTGACACCTAATTGCCTCCAGCAGGACTAGCCTCATCAAGTGCACGCGTGTGTGTGTATCATCAGGTTGATTTGAGCCGGGCATCTGTTCGCTGAGCGCAACGCTGCCGTAGAGTAATGATCAGAATCGACCCCAAATTATTTTCCCCTTTTTCCTCCCCCTCCTTGTTGCGTTCTGGGACACCTAAGTCTGCCAAATGTGAGGTTTATACGGAATGCCGGCCAGCAGGGTAAGCCTGTGTGTGTGTCTTTGTGCGTCGAATGTGTGTTTTGGCAAAAACAGCTTTTTGGCCTTCAGTGAATAACATGCCAATTCCCCTTCGAAGTCAGAAACTTAAAGCACATTAAGCACTTGCTTTTTGTGGGCGGATCACAGCTGAGAAAAGGGTACATGGTGCGTTCACAGACGAAGCGGGTTGAAACGACGATATGTCAACCGCTTACACCTGCAGGCTCGCACGACGGAGTTCATTACAAACGCGCGTTGACCAAACCCCAACCTGCGATTGTCTTCCTTCGCATCGCCGGAATGTCACCATTTAAACCACAGCTTAAGGGAGGAGACGCCATATGTCGATAGCTTCTTCCTTAGCGCCGCGGCGCGGTTGTTGATGCACGGCACACTCCGTTTAAAAGGGAATCCTTCTAAGCACCGAAGAGCCCCGTTGGAGCCGCGTATGAATCCGTTATCCACGTGATCCTTCCCTTTTTGAAGTGTTAGGTGCTGTTGCGCGTGCTGATTTGGAGCACCACTCGAGTTACAATCCCGAGGACGCCATAGGCCAAGCCAGCCGGGAAGGGTTGACCTCGAGGCCCGTGGCCTATGATTAGTAGACGATGAGTGTCTGACAGTGCATGCTACAGTGTGTCCTTTGTTCTGTGGATGGCAAATACCCCTTCTACACTGCTAAGCCAAGCTGAGCTAGCGTGGCTATACATTAACCGAAGCAACTTGATTCGTGCTAGGAAAGGCCCGTATGAAATAAAAAAATACCTGATAAGTCCTTTTGTAGTTGACACCATAGTTTGAAAAAAATATTTCAAGCCATTCCCTTTGAATAAAATTAGATTTAAAGGAACAACTTAGGCTTTATTTGTAATGGCAAACCAACATGAGTTATAAAAACTAGACGTTGAAGTTAGAGATTGAAAGTTGGTACAATTCTTAATATTTTTGTAGACACATCAACATATTTATGCAATATTTAAATGGATACAATTGACCACATCTGCCTTATGTGTTCATTGAATATTCATAAGCATTCCTTGAACTTGGTATAACTCGTCCAAGCTTACCTTCAACGTTAATCAAAAATATAGCCATTGCACATCTACAATGAATGAATGGCATGCTATTCAATACATCCTCCAGTATTCAGGAAGGCCTCGCTTCAAACGACGCAACATCATCAAGATAGTGTTGTCATCAGTAGTACTGTTCTCAAAAGAAAGCTTCCACCACAGTGCTGTGAGACCAGGACAATCCAAGAACATATTTCTGATATATGAAATGCACTACAGGTACATGGTGCATAAAGGTCCCAAGGTGGTAATATCCGTTAGGTAATGTCTATTAATCAAATAATGTAGTTATTGTGTAATATTAGACATATGTTGTAAAACGCTAAATTAATAGCCCAGCACCACATAACATTATTGTCATACTGGTCTATAACTCACACACACACAAACACAAAGGTTGTATGTCTTAGGTCTATGCAGTCAAGGTAAGTTAAATCTATTTTCCAATTGATAAAGCATTTATAGCTTATAGACGTCACGGTCATATACTGTAACTGTACAGTTAGCCACTCTGATCTGTAACTCAGAGAATAAAGGTCAATAATGCTCGCTGTAATTATTTTCTAGAATAATGGTTTGTTACAGCTGAACTAATTAACTACTAATTAATTGTAACATTGTTGGATAATAAATGTATAAATGTTGTCTGTTTAGCATTTTATGAATACAGAATTCAACTTAATAACAGTTTGTTTTTAGTGGTATGACAACTGATAGGGTTTGAGTGCTTTTAAATAACCACAACAAACATAAATTTGGCTGGATTGAATAGCCATGGCCTTTGTTTGTCTACCGCTGTCTTAAAACATATACACGACACATTAAACTTGCTTAAAGTAAGCAAGCTTTATATCCAGAAAAACATTTCAGGCCCTGTTAGGCATCCAAATATTTTCTGTATTTTTTCATTCATGACTACATTTGCAAATATAAATGCCATATTATGAACAATAGCCAGAATCAGTATATTAGCCTATCGCCTGTCTTCTAAGGTGATTGTAGAAAGGATGAACAGACCTCTTGAGCCGATAAATAAATTAACTGATGGTATATTCATTTCTGAACACAAACGTGTCTGCCTACCAAGAGGTTGTGAGCCAGTGGAGCCTGGTAACATTGAAGATGTGTTAAGTTCATGTAGCTACTGTAGCAATGCACTATAGCTGCTGGGCAATACGTTCCAAGCTAACAACACTAAAGCTTAGGGTAACTAGCTAGGTAGCCAGCTATTCTTTTTAAATATTCATATCTACTTCAGTTGATAGGGGATGATCTTTAGACTTTGTCAGACAGGGAGGGCAAAAACAGCAGCAGAAAGAATTGTTCCCCAGTAAACCAGTGTATGTTGCATGTTAGCTAGCCAGTGGGCAGCGCATTAAACACTAGACGTGCGGCACGGTTTCGCCCGTTTGGAAGGAGAGGGATGTTCTGTTTTTCATGAGGGTGCCTGTTTTTCATGTTACTACGTACCTTTCGTTTGTGTTTAAAAAAATAATGATATTCTGTGAAATAATGAAATATCCCAACAGGAGGGCACTCCTGACAATGGCACGGTAGAGGGGCAAGGGCTGTCGCCCTCTGGGGCCTGGTGCCTGGGGCCTGGTGCCTGGGGCCTGGTGCCTGGGGCCTGGTGCCTGGGGCCTGGTGCCTGGGGCCTGGTGCCTGGGGCCTGGTGCCTGGGGCCTGGTCAGGGCACAGATCTAGGGATGGGTACCAATACATATCTGGAGCTCTGAAGTGCCATCATTCCTAAATGGAAGAGGTTTGAAACCACTAAAACTCTTCTTTCAACTGGTCAAAGTGAGCAATGATCACTCCTACATGTTTTGGCTCTGTGCCACATTATGAGGTGTGATGTGTAGATTGATACGATAATGTAATCAAATTCAGAGAGGCAAAAAAAAGAATGTAATTATACTTCGAGGTGTATTACACACAAGGGATATTCAACAAATTCCATGATATTTTTTTCCAGCTGGCTTCTACCACAGGCAAAATGTTTAGATATGGGTCTCATTGCTGTTACAAATCCAAACAATGGACTAATGACGGAATACTTCTCAGAACATCTCCATTGCATTGTAGTGGCGTCACTGCGATTGGGGTTCATGACCTGGAAGCCTCCTGGTTCACGTCCAGGTCATGACATTCAGACCAGGACTTCCACAAAGGACTCTGCATCAGCTGGTTTGGGGCCTTCTTTTTAAATGATTCAATTAGGAATACAATTTAAAATACATCCTCTAGGAGATGCAGAAATATATACAGAATTATTTTCGAAAACATTGCAATTTAAGTACTGTATTAGGTAAATAGTGTAATTCAAAGAAACTGCATACTTACAAAGCAGGTTTTTGTGGTGCATAAATGCCCAGCACCCACAGACTAGGGGTTGGGAAGGATTGCCTTGACACTGTGCATTTGCCTTTCTTTGTGGTGGATTGGGCGACTACTGTACAAGCTACAAAAGCTAGTCACTGGTTTGATGTTTGCAGGGAATAACAGGTTCTTGTCGCATGACACACCAAGGTTCATTGCACTCTTGGGGAGACCACAATGGAGTTGTCAACCGGCCTTTGTATTATCAAGAGGAAGAGCAGCTACGTCTTATCAAGGTTAAGCTTGTGGTGGTAGGTTGACGTCCAAGCTGAGGTCTGCCAGGCATGCAGACATGCACGTTGCAACCTGGAATAGTTGAGTGTCATCGTCATCGCAATGACAGGACAGGCCATGTTATATTTGTATGTGTTTGTGTTCTTGTTGTTTTTTTTCTTTAGTTTCTCCATGTCTTTGCAAACGATTGGCCAGTGTCCGTACATTTTTCCACATGGAATACCTGTCAAGACGCCAAGGGTTTTCTCTCACTTGAAGAAGCTAAATGCAGACTTGGTTTTTCTGCAAGAGACTAATTTACGCACTAAGGATCAATCAAGGCGGCAAAACACCAGGCTTCGTCAGGTTATCCATACACATTTTAACTTTTGATTGGCCTTAGACTTCCTTTCTCAGCTACTAACGTAACCTCTAAATGGTAATGGGAGGAATCGTAACGGGCAATATCATGCACACACGAGGAGTTTTGGTCAATGTATTCGCTCCCAAATCTGATGGTGTTGAATTTCCCAATGGGTTGTTGGGGATGAATCCTTTCTCTGTCTGGTAATTTTTGGTGTGGATCTGAATTGTGTTGTTGACCTGGCTCTGGGTCGCTCTCACCCCAGAACTATGATGACATTTGGTAGGAGTCTTTTTCTGATGTTGTGGCTGAGAATGGGTGTGTGTGCCCTTGGAGGTACCGGAATCCCCAGACAAGAGAGTACTCCTCCTTCTCATATGCATCATTCTTTCTCTCGTACTGACTACTTATTTATTGACCTGAGCATTGCTTACGGACCTCCTCTGCATATTTACACGTTGTAATATCTGACCACGGTCCCCTGGCCCTTGACACGGTCTTGTCGGAAACAATCTCGTTCTCCTCCCCGTCGAAGGTTTAACTCTCTTCTTCTATCTGATGCGACCTTCTGTGACCTAATTTCCGCTTCTATTGATAATTTTCTTTTTTCATATTTAGACTGATTCTACGTCATACTCTCTCTTGTGGAAATCGCTTTAGGCCTACCTATGAGGCATAATTATTTCCTACTCCTCTCATGTGAACAAAACTCGAAAGGCCAATTTAGAGGAACTTTCTGAAGCCATCCTTAAACTAGATCACCAATATGCCCTAATGCATTCTCCAGAGCTTTATAAACAACGCTTGTACTTGAAGTTCTAATTTAACCTCTTGTCCACTGAAGATGCAGAACGCCTGCTGGCACAACAATTAAATGCTAGGCCTGCTACTAGTCTTAGTCCCAAAATGAATGATCCTTCTCGTGGTTTAGTTTTAGACTCAAGGTGTTTAACGACTCCTTCAAATCTTTCTATCTCTCCCTTTACGCATCTAAGTTCACATTAAATACTGTCAATATGACTCCATCCTGGGTGATTTGGAGACTCCTTCTGTCGACTCAGACACTGCGGCTGACCTTGATTCCCCTCTCCGCCATGAAGTGGTTGTACATTCTATCAAGTCAATGCAGAGTAGCAAAGCCCCAGAGCCCAATGGGTAAATGTTGAGTTCTTTGAGTAATTGTATGTCAAGTTAGCACTCTTGCTATTGTTTAAGTACAATGAGTCACTGGGACATGGCTCATTGTCACCAACTCTTAAGCAAGCATCAATTGTGCTTTTTGTTAAGAAGGGAAAAGATCCTTCTTTATGTTCATCATTCAGGCCCCTGAGTCTCCTTAAGGTCGATGTGAACATGCTATCACTTACATGGGTGTATGTGATAGTGAAGCATCTAGAGGAGGTCCTGCCTGTAATAATATCAGAGGAACAGACTGGTTTTATTAAGTGTCTTTTTTAACATCCAGACATTGTTCAATAGTATTTACTGCAAACATTTCTCTTAACTTCCTGCAGGGATGGCATTTGACGGAATTGAATGGGAATACCAGTTTGCTATTCTTAAGAAGTTTGGATCTGGCGACAAATGTGGCTCATGGATCCGTCTCTTATATACATTTCCCCAGGCCAGTAACTGTACTAATGACACCCGTCTGATTATTTTGCTCTTGAACCTGAGACGAGACAGGGTTGCCCTCTCTCCCCTTAGGTATATGCCCTGGCTATTGAGCCCAATTTCGAAAAGCACCCAGAGTCAGTCTTTTTTTGTTTTTGGACATCAGAGGGATGATGAGATCATTTCTTGAGGAGAGCCACACAAGTTGATACAGCCAGTGGATAGGGAGGAGTTGATGAGGTAGGGAAAAGGTCTGAAGAAGACAGGAAGGGATTGGATCAGGAGGACAAAAACTAATTTTCAAACTTAAGATCTGGTATCTTCCCCAACGTAACTAATAGACACTGCAGTCTGGGAAAGAAAAGGTATTTTGACATTCCAAGACCTGTTACGGTTCGTAGAAGGACTGGATCAAAATGCAGGTAGGTTTGGTTCGATAGGTTTTTTATTTCCTACGGTACTGGCTCTTGGCACAGTTCAATGTTCTTTCAAGGAAAGCAGGTTGGAGTAAATGTACTCGTAGCACCATCGTGCAGAACACATAACAATTTAGACAATAACGAACGCAGAGACAAGACACAGGAGGGATTAAATACACAAACAACGAGCAACAGCTGCCGGGAATCAGGGAGGGATGCGTTCACAGGACATGGGAAACAAGACAAACAGGGACAGTGGTGCCTAGAAGGCCGGCGACGTCGAACGCCGGGGGGCTGCGCGACCAGGGGAGCGGCCACCGCTAGGTGGAGACGTGACAAGACCTATATGACAATCAAGTATTTTTTGCTTTTCCTGATCTGGTCTAAAAACTTGCACTTTTTCCATTTCTGTTATTAGCTAATCAGGCAATGTCTCTCCTTACAGGTTTCTGGCTCCCTCGATGAACTCCTTGGCCATCCCAGTGTTTGGTGTTCTGGAAGATCTGTCCTCGTTGCACCCTATCCACGCCAACATTGCTGCATTTGCGTCCCTTCGCGCTGAGCATAGGATCCTTCTTGTCTGGAAGTCTGTTCACGTGTGAAGTTTTCCATCAGGTGCTCCTGTTCTGTCTTAGTTGTTCACTGGCATCCTTTTATTGATTATTTTCATTTATTGTAGAGGCCCCCCCTTTTAACGCTGTAATTACCATTATTTGTTATTACTAATAACAAGTAATAAATTATTACTATTTTCTATTATTATTATAGCGGTTATTGGTTTATTTCTGTGTGGCTGATTGAAATATATTCCTTCCAAATGCATTATAATCATCAAAAAACATTACTCATTGTAAAGACAACTTTGGTTTTTTCTGGTGGACCAATGAATACACTGGCTTTATTGACATGGCATTTAATATTTGGTGCATATTTCATTCATCCCAGCTGGTACTTTCTGTTCATTAGGCTGTGAAGAGTAATTAAATAAAACAAGTATTTAATTAATCATGTATTTTCCCTGAGATGAATCACACTGGCTCTGCCAGGGTTGGTGCCCTTTCTCAGTTCATTTATGTGACAAAGTTGTTTCAAGCACTATTCTACTCACCAACCCATCTTCCAAGTATCTTTTGAGAGACTAGAACTGGCGAATCATCAGCCCCACCCTGCAAACTGTCATTGTCATTTCAACAGCCTTGCAATTACAATGTCATTTAGCAGTTTTAATCAGTGTTACATTTGCCATATGATTTAATAGAGTTTTTAACAAAACCTTTTCATATACTCATGACAAGAGGCTTGTTTATTTTTCAACTTCCTTTCATTTCCCAAATACACAGACGGTAATACAGTCACTTAAGGTTATTCAACTTTCATGTCTCTGATAGCATTCTCAAAGGACAAACACTGCATGAATATTTTTCATAACAAATAAGAAAACTGAATTTAGCCATTGAGACGTGCCGTAGTTATATTTACTTCTATTCCACTGGGGCTGTGCCAGATAGGTAAAAATGGCTTTTAGATTATTAATTCAACTGCTGAAATAATTCCCTGGAGAAGGGATCTTTTGCATCTCTGGGAACGCCTTAAGAAAAGATGGAGGGGGATGGGGAAAAAAGAGGAAACGAGAGAAAAGAGAGGGGCAGAGGTAGGGAAATAATGAGCGATACAGAGGAAGATGCAAATAAAGAGAGCAGCATAGGGAGACACAGAGCATGGGAAATCAAAGTCTGCTTAATGTATACACGGCATTCATTATTAACTAAAGTGGAAGCCACATTGTCTTAGATCAAAAAGCACCACCAATCTCTAGTACAGATTGACATTTTAAAAATCTTTTCAATTGAAACAAGCTAATGGGTTTCAAAGGTGAGACATTTTAATGCAAAGCATTACCCACCCAAATAGAGTTGGACATATTTCCGAAAGGATATCTGACAGGTATACAAAACACTGTTAAAAACAAACAAGTTGGGATGCCGTGAAAAATGTACAGAATTAGAGAATGCAATGATGTGTAAATCATTTTAACCCTACATACAATATAAAGTAGTTGAAACTGAGAACTGTTTCTTGGAAAATATAGTCCCACTTTGAATTCAATGCATATCTTTACAATTAGAATGACAGGCAACACGTCAGTAACATGTTTGGGTATAAAGGGCATCCCAGAGAGGATGGGATGGGATCAGAAGTAAATATGGGGAGGGGTTAAACACCCTGTGAAAGACAAAATGCAACCATTTCTGAATAACATTTCTCATTGTAAGAATGCTTAGAGTTTGGGGATTAATCACCAAGACAAAATATCATTAAAAGATCCTAGAGTGATCATTTTAGGCAAGGGACAAGGGTGAAAACCAATATTGGATGGCTGTGATCTTCAGGCCCTCTGGCAACAATGCATTAAAAACAGACACAATTCTGTAGTGGATATCGATGCACGGGCTCGGGAACACTTCCAAACCCATTGTCTGTGAACACAGTACATCCCAGCATTCACAAATGCAGGCTTTCAACTCTACAATGCAAAACAGAAACCATATACATAAACAAGATCCAGAAACGCAAGCACATTCTCAGTGCTGGAGCTCATTTACGGTCCTGGCCCCGGTAACATTGCGTATTTTCAGTGTTGGTAGGAAAAATATGTCCAGCTTTATCAGCAAATGGTTTTCATTTTTCTCTTCAATGGCGATGTTCTAGTTCGATGAGCATTTTGCTGTTTTTCCAATTGTACATCAGTTGACCCTTTATCCCTTGGAACCATACAATAGCCATGTAAAGATGAAGGTGTTGTGCTTTAATTAAGGGCTAAGAAATCCCCAGTAGGTCATCGAGGCAGTGCTCTTTCACCCTTTCTTACAAAACAAAACAGAGATCTCCACACTGAGATTTGATGATCTAAATTTTGCGTACGTGGAATTCCATCTTGTCTTTATAAAGCAGCTGGCTTGTCAGGGGCAGCTGTGTTTGAGGTTCATGAGCTACTTAACTACGTCAGGCAGGCCAAAGACCAATCAGCTAAACCCATCTTTCTCTGTAGTTCCACCCATCGGGCAGCTCAGCTCAGTCTGGTAACAGATTGCAGATCTGCCGTCGTGTTCGATTGAAAGAAGGCGGACTGCTGCTCAAACCCCCATGAAATGTGTACCAAAATATCATTGCCCAAATTGCGTGCAATTAACTACGTGGAACATCGGCACTTGTCAATGGGGGGCTGTCTTGTGTGCTTTCTTTATCAAGTATTTTATGTGTGCTCCGAGGTCCCAGTCTGCCCACAATAATCACTATATAATTTGGATGAATGTATTTCTTGGATATAGGCTAGGCCTAAAGTGGATTCTTATAGCATCCCCATCTGAGTGGCAACATGCAAACATAACCCTCCTTAAAGGCCAACTTGGATTGGAAGGTGTGCCAGGCTCACATGCGCTGTGCACGACAGCCCGTGGACAAAGTTAAGATTGTAGCAGCTCAGCACACTGTCCTGGGGAGCAAAAACTGAGCGTAGATGGAACAGGCCCTGTGCTGCGGTGGTGAATATCCGTTCTGTTTAGGCTTGAGACTAAACCTTCATCACCCCTTACAATTTATATTTTGTTTTTCAAGTTTCTTTTTTAATAGGAGAATGCATTACATCGAGGTTATTAAGTGGGTTCACGGGACGCTTTCTCGTGTACTTTTTGGTGGCTAGTGAATGGTAATGCTAATTAGCAAGTGGTGACACAACATGTTTCATAGTCTGTTTCATGCTGTGCGACAGTTTCCCCAGTAGCAGCAGTGTGACTAGCATTAGTTAGCTAATGTCATGCAGTGCCCAGGCAGACACAGACATGCTGAATAATGGATGTGTGTATCTGTCCCTGGGCAGATAACCAGCCTATCTGAATGCATTCATTCAATTCAGTCTTTAACTTTTGTCACTCAATTTCCGACAAAGTATGGCTACTGGGGTTGGAAGGGTTGTAAGATGATCCATTCCAACCAGATTTGTCCGCTGAGTGGACATAATGATAATTGCCCTTCTACAGTACAATAAACTAGAAAGGTCTAACAATCAACAGAGGTTGTGCTATAAAGGGCAAATGGCATTAAATGTTCATTAATGTTTCCCTCTTATAACGATGCAGAACAAATCCTGAAACGTGTCACTTTCCTGTGTGCTGGAACTGTGTGGTACACAAGCACAGGACACAGCAGGAAGCTTAGGCTAAAGAAACCTGGTCACGGTCACTTTGACTTGCTCAATCACTGCTAGAGAACCTGCTAGCCTTTTTCCGAGTTAAATAAGCACTAGCCAGGAATCACCTTGACCCAAATTACACACTTACTTGTGAGCAGCCATTTCTGGTGAAATCTAAACGGATTGGGATTCCATTTTTGGATGTACTGAACACTGTGTGTTTTTCACCACCGAGTTTGTCAAGGCACACCTTCAAACATGGATACATGACTTTCTCTGTGTAAAGAGCTCCACGTGAGTTTTAGTAAGTCGAAACTTGGCAAATGTTCAAATGCAAATACTGTGGTTGTCTGGCTCCACTGTTTTCGTTTCTTTGCTGAAACCAAAGGCACGTTCTGCACAACAGCTGTCCAACAGTAACTGGATTAGTAAGTAAAATGAATGTTCTATTCCAAAGGTGAGGGTCTACACCACCCTTTTGGTAATTCAAAAACCTCTCTGTTGATGAACTTGATCCCAATATAAAAAATGCCTGTTGTGAACTTTTTAGCAAACACTTTGGCATCATTCAAATCCCTGCCCCTCAATTCCCCCCTCACGGCCCCTCCCTTCTCGGTAAGGTCCCGCCCCCTTCATCGACCTTCCCAGTGCTCACGCCCGCATCGCCTTCTGCCCCTCTCTTGGCATAAATCCTTCACTCTCCTCTTGCTCCCCGCGGCCATGCCTGCCTCCCACTTCCTCTCCCTCTCCAATAGCAAGCTAGCTCCCCCTCGGGGGTGGTCTGCCTCATTAATGGAGGTGCGTGTGCGCAGTGTAACGCCTCCGCGGTGTCAGCAGGGAGACCTCCACCTCCCGACTCAATTGAGACCTCGGCCCCACACATCTGGCCAAGCCCCTCGAGGGTAAGCACGGGGGCCGCGACCCCGCCCTCCTACGCAGCCTCAGCCGTCACCGCAGCAACAGCCTCACCCCCTCTGCCGCTGTGGCGGACCGCTTGAATCGAAGAACCGGGGAAGATGGGGACTGGGGTTCGGGATGACTGAGGAATAAGTAACGCGCCGTCGATGCTGGCCGTGCAGTTCGTTGACTAACATCCAGGGGGCGATCTGTCACTCGCGTGGGTGGCGAGTCAGCGTCTCGCTGTGAATAACGAACGATAGTTATGGTACTTCGATTCACTGCCGGGGACCGGTGACTTCATGGAGGGAGCGGTTGAAGTGTTAGGACGTCTTACTGAAACAATATGTCGGCTTTGGTTTGTCGACAGCTGTGTGGGAGGCCCAAGGTCTTGTCATGCAGGTCCATGGTTTTGAAATGATATTAGCAACTAGAGTGGAATACGAGACATGTCTACATGGACGTAATATTTTATTTCTGTTCATCAGCTCAATGAGTCTTTAATGACTCCTAATTTGGACATATTTAACTGTTAATCCTGAAAGACAGTAAAGGGGCCATTACCGAAACTAGAAGAGTCTTTATTTCACACCGGTCAAAACTCCTCACCCTGTCACGCACTCTACCAGAATAGTTACGTACAAACCTAGGTGTTTGTGACAGCCAGCGCTCACCAAAGCTCTAAGATTAGTCATTTTGGCAGGGATAGCTCATTAAGATTATATATCATCTCTGGAATGGTCCGGTTAAAGGTCGTTGGCTCCCTGATAGCTGTCGTCAGCTCATTTCCCTATCCCTCACCTTGCAAAAGACATGAAGGTTCTCATCAGAGAGGCCTGTTGTTACAGAACGTGTTATTAGAGCCATGAAGAATCCAATCTTAGCATCCTGTATTTCTAGGGATCCTTAATGGATAGTGATGGGGAAAGTGTGTTCATTGTGGACCTTATACAAATACAAATGTATTGAAGCAATGTATTTCATTGATAAATATGAAGGAGAATGGATGATAGAATAT
Organism: Novumbra hubbsi; assembly: GCA_016801125.1. Lineage (NCBI taxonomy): Eukaryota > Metazoa > Chordata > Actinopteri > Esociformes > Umbridae > Novumbra > Novumbra hubbsi. Next base: position 27,362 of record JACXGK010000192.1, on the reverse strand, counting down.
TATCAGGTAAAGGATCTTGCGAGGGAATTAGTTTGGCTGTTGGCAAAAGACTATTGCGAACGACTTCTTCAGAAATGTGGCAAGGGGATAGAGTGAAATTAGCTCAGAGAGTAAATTAATTAAATTGAAAGTTCATCCCATATGTTGCCCAATGCTCAAACCTCCCCATTGGTGCCGTCACACTGGCACGTTTCATTTTAGGCTCGACACATAATCCCGCAACTATCAATCGCGCTCCTCACCGAAGTGTTTTCAAAAGTGCATTAGACCACTTTTTTTTAAGACACCGCTTCCCATTACCTTGAGGGCCTTTCCAGAGCGGAACTCTCAAAACAAATGTCCCATCTGTCATCACAGGGGTGGAGCTTAATGCCTTTAGACGGGCTCAGAGAAGGCGAATAGGAAGGGAGAGTAAGGAAAGGGGACGTATTTCACTGCTCTCCAGAGAGAATGACCCGCACTGATGTATATTCAACAGTACAGGAAAAGGTGATGAACCTATTGAAAAGATGTCACCCTGGATTCAATCCCGGTGCAGTGTGTGGGGGGGGGGGGGGGGGGGGGGGGCGGGGGGGGGGGCTCTGCCAAATGGGGAACATGGGGGCCAAATGTACCACACCTGGGCCAAGTGCCGCCACCCGGCCCTTGGGGGGCACAGAAACGGTGGCCTTTCAGAGCCTTTTGGATCTGATGGAAATATATTTGCAGCGTCATCGTGTTGGGATCCGCACACTGTAGAGGGCAGGACATAGACGGAGGATTATGAAGGATTACAAAAATTAGCTATGAAGGTTTGCAGTTTAACAGGCCCGTTTGAACACTGAGATTGGGTCCTACAAAATGTCCCGTACATGACAGCATCAGAGTCGGTGTTGGGGACTGTAAAGTGAGTCGAGAGACGGAATATAATGACATGTAAAATACATTACAGTGGAGATCAAATGTGATCACTTCCTTATTGAACATGCATCTTATTGTTATTGGAGAGATGCTACCATTGTTTTTGCTACCAAGATTTAAGAGTATAATTACTCTGAAAAAAATTGTAAATTGCTTGGTTGAATAAGTGTGCAAATGTTGTAACTGTGTGAGTGAACCAACCACATTAGAATTAGTGTATTTCACTAAATCAATCACAGTGACTGTTACTATCCCTAAATAAAACCTGTTACAGTGCGATTATAATAATCTTGGCGGCATAGTCCAGAAATAGCCGAGGTCCACAAGAAGCTAACGTAGAATCGTATTGCTGAAATGTACCAATCTGGAGACTGATTTGTTACAAACATCTACGGCATCACATGTACAATGGATCCCTGCGAAGACCATCGTTAAGTCGAGGAAAGATAGAACCTTGAGGACATTGCAAAGATCAGGACATTCCTTCCAAATTGATGGCAGGGAGATAAGAAAAGCTCTTCGTGGGGGTTACCAAGAGACCAACGGCACCCTTGAAGGCTTTGCAGGTGGGCCCTACCTGAATAATACAAGCGATGCACATATTCTTAAGAAGTATGATCTGTGGGTAGATTGGTAAGACGAACATTATCTCTCACGATTAAAAACAGGCAAGCTTCCATATTTTGCCAGAAGACTCCTTCAACCTTTAGAACCAAAATGTGTTCTGTTCTGAAGAGACCAAGGAGGAACGGAAGAGAAATATAAATTTTTTGTTGCTGCAAAATCTTAAGGGGAACGTGGTCTGAAATAGTTCACCTTAATTTAAGCCATTACATCAACAACAACAGCATTTTCAAGTGTGTACACCTATGTAATCCACTGTACAATCTATACAACCTTACTTCCCTCTACTCATCTGTATATACATAGTGTATTTACGTTATGCAATTAAGTTTTTGGGCGTAATTGCTTCAAGAAATTAAACTCATTACAGCCTGACTGTTGAGTATCAATGAACCAGCAGGCCATATTCAGGAAAATGTCCAGACGATGATGGTTTCCACCGTTACCACAGATACAGAATTGCCCATTAGCAACGGGAACGTTCAGCAGTCCTCTATTGACCTTGTGAGGAAAATACTCCCTCGATATGTCTCAAGGGTTTTCTCGCAAAGATTCAATTAATTTCAGGGCCACCTGCAGATGACCCCATATCCTACGATAACAGTCGGAGTAGAAACGTCGGATATCAAACAGTTACAAAGCTTTGTTAGGACCACCGTGGCTCCACGACTCTAACCCAATCATCAAGTATGCTGACCACGAGGCATTGACAACAAAGCGACACAGAAAGCTCAATGATACCTCTTCACCTTCAGGATGGCACAGCCCATTGGGCATTTCATTTAGGTCCCCCGGGGGCGTCTACAGACGCCACACCGCAAGCATACTCTCAGGCTGCATTAAAGCATGGTATGGCTAATCCTTTAACCAGGACCATATGATGACCTTGAGGGCGCTGAGGTCATGCTAACAATGCCCTGTATGGCCACACTGTCCCATAGAAAGGCCGACATCCCATAATAGACTGCAGCCACCTGAGCCATGGGCTGTTTGCTCTGCTCCCATTTAGGAAACAGAGACGCTTCAAGTGCAACACAACCAGGACTGAGGGGCTCAAAAAATGCCTCCACCTGCAGGCCATCAAACTCTTAAACACATCACGTGGCTTTTTGTCCGTTACTCTAAGGCGCATCTATTTGTCACAGACATACACACGTGCCGGCTAATTTATACGGCACGGAATCACACATACACGTGATCACACCCTCTCTCCAGACACACACACACACCGATTCTCTCAAACACAAGCACACATATTCACCCGCACGTTTTGTTGCAACCGCGACAACATCTGCGAATACGTGAAGCCAACGGACGTCGAGAATGTTCTGGTATGTACTTCAAATCAGTTATAAATATTTGTTCTTGTCACAGGATGAGCAGGTCACGCAAAGTATGGGGTATCGTCTAATTAGTCGAGAGACTATGACCAACTGAAAATGGCTTCCTGAAATAACACAGGGGGTAATGTTTGCATTATTGTGTACCTAGCTTTCTCATTACATATAGATCTGTGTGATCAAATGTAATGGTGAATTGTTCTTCATAGGAATACATAGCCTGGCATGTACATGGTTACACCAGTGGGGTGCAACAATAGTCCTTGTCTTTGGTTTGGTACTACAAGTTAATGACTATTACTACTTTTATCCACAGTCACTAACACAAAGATGGGAACAGCTCCAGACAACTGTGTGATGTTCCTATATAAAAAAGATAGATAGGAATCTTATTAAAAGTGTATATTGAGCCAATAGTAACCATGGCAGCAGTTCAATGAAAACATAATGGAGATACACTAACATAAGGATTAACCTTACCTTAGAACTAATAAGCATTCTAATGACTAATTATACAAAAGTATGCATACATAGTACATGAAGATATACATTATATATATAAATTATACATTAGATATACATTATATATTATATACATAATTTCTAAACACGCAAATAATCTGCTAATATTACTAAGGAATGCGCAGTGATAAAACATGATATTAACTATTATTATACATTGGGCACAGTAGCAAACTCCACCAGAAGGTGGCAAAGATCATGTTCAGTGTATTTTGGAACATAATATTAATTAACTGAATAAGATATGAAAATGGGCATGCATTTTTACCCAAAACATTACATCGCTCTGGATCAGGATTTCGTATCTTGTCTTTGTACTATTTTTTACATCATTGCGTTCTGGTTTTATTTGGATTTTACACAGCGTCACAATGTTTTTGGAAACAGGGTTGTAAATTGTTGTATATTGAAAAGTAAGATAGCAAATCTCGGTAACTCAATAAGATAGCATTTGGTAACCCTGTACAGAAAACAAGAATGAATGGATCTTTTGACAACCCATCTAAAACTGATGGCTAATATTGCTAGAATAACGTTTTTAGCCAGGCAAACAAGCAAACAAAAGCCTTTGCTGGCTGCCATAGGTAACTTATTAGTTGACACTTGACACTTACCATGTATTGTGTAACAGACTATTCTGTTACACAACACACGGTAAGTGTCAACAAAAATATGTTTAGCAGTGGATTTAGCTAACATCAGGTCAAGATTCAGGTACATATTACTTACTTATCAGAACCTCATTACGGGTTGCGAGATGACACAATCAAAGACTGCCTATTCTTCTAAACGAATCAATGCTGTCTGTTTAAACTTTGTTAAACAGATTTGTTTTTAACCATGCAAATGGATGCTAAGCTAAGATGTCTGGTGATTTATCTTAGGGGACATTAGAGAGCTGCCTTTTACAATGAGCCTGTTAGTCTGCCCACACTACCATTTACCTCACCAGCAGGTGGAGGCCTAGGTGGTATGAGAACCCTCTTTAGAGAGTCCAAGAAAAAGCTTAATTGAGCCAGGCTGGACTGGCAACCACTCCTCTTCTATACGGGAAAGGCATCAGACAAATGAAAAATTAAGTTTAGCCGTCTTTTGCCGTCAGTAGTAAAACTACGTTCCTTTGTCGCCTATCCTATATGTTATTTACATCCTGTACCATTACACTCGGAAAAATTGTGGGTATTAAATATATTTAACAAACAAAGGCTTTTCTGATCCAGGAGTAAATACCTTGCTTTGCATTTAATCTTCTTTCTATGAAAGTGGGATTTTGTCTGTGTGTGTGTGTGTGTGTTTGTGTGGCGATTTAAAATAAGAACTGCTGAATAAATGGAGGCTGTTAAGTTCTGTTAAATTCCTGGCACCACACCAAACAAATGCAAATTTTTTTCCCTGTGACACTTATATCACTGTATATTCAACTCTAATTCAGAATACCTGCTTTTTCGAGTGCAGATTGTAGTCCTTGCCTGACCCCTTCAGTCAGTCTTGAGACCTGCAGGCCACCTGCCCCACCCATTCATTGCTTAAAACCGTACACCACCAATACGATACATTTGCTTGAATAAGTTTAAAAATCTGTAAAGCAAGGCTCCAGACTCCGACAAATGACACCAGTGCAACATTCAAAAACAAACTTGTTTTTATTCATCCCAAGTGTCACGATCGGGTCAGACGGCAGTGTTTTTCCACACACCTGGAACAAGGCAATTCATGAAGTATAAATCAGAGGTCCCTCAAAAAGAATTAGCTCCTCCTTTAATCAAACATGCGCTAAAGACAAAGCCTGTGCTCGGGTCTTTGGCATTGTAGTGGGCGATGTCAGAAATGGACCGGTTACCTAGTCCCCCTATCTACTAACGTACAGTTAGTAAACGCTAGGAATGCAGTTTCGCAGCTGTCAAGAAAAACACGTAAATCAATCGTTTCGTTATAGCTGCAACTAGCTTCGCTGTGGTTTTAAATGCATTAGTGCTTTTTTATGCCTAGTAGTTATCAATGTACCTTGTTAAAAACACACATTCATATCAGCAATAAGCCCTTGTTATGAACAAAAGGCTTATATGTGGAAGCATGACTTAGGTTTTTAGTTTGTTGTTTGTCTGCAGTGGGTCTTTGGGTGCTCTGGGCATTACAGAATGAAATGAATGAAATCAGTCCAAAACTGCTTTTTACTGAACAACTCAAAGTGTCAGACAAAAAGACAAATATTATGAGTAATATTATATTAACTAAATCTACCAAATAAACATCTAATGGAAAAAAATATATATATATTCTATAAAAAGTTCCTGTAAATAAAAAGGTACATACTGTCTACTTCCTACCTGGCAAGATAATGGTAAGAAATATATATTTTCTGTAGCCAAAAATGCTAGGAGCATAATCAAAGATGTAAGGGCCTGTAGTCAAAACATACAATCTAATAATATATTGAATTAATCTTCATCCTTATCAAAACAATGTTTTGGGGGGAATCAGATTGTGTGCTGACGCTACCAACTGACTAACTCAGTTGCACCGTGGAAACTGTTATTGAGTAGGTCTGTAATATAATGCCTTATGTGTTTTCTGTTATACCAGTCATTTAAATATAATATACATAAAATTGCTTGAGTTAAGGCATCCGTTTCAAACAAAAGTAGTATCTCCAGAGGTTTGTTTGGGTATATAATTAACTTCATGAATTCAGATATGGATTATTAGACAGTCATATAAATGACAAGGTAGAGTCAATAACTAGAGAAATATAAGAAATTCAATTGTTGTGGTTTCATGTTAACACAAGCTGTATTCATTGTATTCTTTAGTTGATGCTGGGTTTATTATATTCTTTTGTCTGGTTACCCAGATTTTATTTTAGAAAATACTGACCAGTATTGTGGGTGTCAGATAAAAATGTAATTTAGTTCAGCTCAGATATACATTATGCCATTTAATAAGAACCTCAAATGTATTCAGTATATTAAACAGAACATGGGCCATCGAGCCATTTAATTAACATTGGGATCTATTTTCTGACATTTCGGGCCATCAGAAACAAACCGGTGAATCGTCTTTTGAGTAGATATGTTACATCAGGGTATGGCATATTTCAGTCTAAACGTAGCATGGTTTGAAGTGATTGGAATCCATCAGTAAAGGTAATTGACAGTTAATGGAAGTGTGGAGTACAAAGTCATATTGCAATTCAATAGGTCCAATAAGTATCGGACCCCAGGACCACCACTGGTCTCAGTGGCATCAGGGGGACAAAATCACCAAAAGCGGCTTTACATGACCGTCGGCTATGCTAATTTCATTTCCTCCCAACCATTGTTACTTTAGTTGGGAGCTCTTAAAACCTCCCTTTTGTAGCTTGTTAGATAATCCAGCAGTACTCGGCAGGTAACTTGTAGGTTCTGCTTTTTTGTTGCTATGCTGCAATAACTAATTTACAAGCTGCAATCATAATCCCAGGAAAGACCTTTCAGCGGAGATGAGCTGTGAGTGAAAAGAACTAATCATATCCTCGTTAGCGGATATGTTCAAGGGTATAACATGCCATAACAATGTCCATGGCTCTGAGAGGAATCTATATATTACACTTCATTGACTCTGCAGTATTTCCCCTTCGAGTAATGGTGAGAGAGAACCTGTTGATGCGAATACCAGAACTATGTGAAAAGGTTTTTTTTCTCTATTAGACCATAATATGAAATGTGATTTTGACCATGACACAATGGAGGACTCACATCATCTGAGATGCATTAACTGTCTGGATCATTGACTTTTTTTATCAGGGAGATTCAAACTGACAACCCCACAATTTCTAGATCGGTTCTGTTACCTTGAGAAACTACTGCAAGCATTCGGGACTACTGCTGGCTTAAGTGAGAATTTCATTATTTGTTATGTAAATGACATGTTATTGAAGGGTCAGGATACTTTTTATGAACCCTTACCGGCGTTGACCTCCCGAGCCTCAGTCTAAAGATTACAGAGCGATTTATATTCTTAATGACCCATATAACTCTCCAAAATGAACTGTGTATCTTACGATCCACACCTCCAAGACGATCATACACAAAGCTAGCACAACGTGTTCCTGGTGTTGTAACGACGATGACCTAGCGTTAACTTCAATCAAGATGGCTGCCTTCAGCAATCTCCACCGCCCTTCCTCCACCTCAACACCTCGTGACAAGCAAGGTTTCGCCGCCTGGGAGCACCTTCAGCTGGGGCCACGAAGACCAGGCGCTGAGCCACTGGGTTAGAGGCGGAGGGACCGTCACCCATCTTCTCACCCCAGAGCAGGGGGCATCTTTCACCGCGAAAATGTACCTGTGCTCAGATAGCGGAAAAATCTAACTGTCCCCGTTTTTCCGTTAGCCTAATCTTCACACGCGGACAGAGACAGAGGCTCTCATCTCTTCACCACTCCCCTTCCCATCTCTACCTCTGTCTCTTGCTCGACGCTTCCAATGCCGTCTCTCCTCTTTCTTTCTTGCTCCCTCACTCGCTCCATGTTTTTCTTCCTCTTTTTTGTGTGTCCTGACCTACAAAGGCTGAGGAGGTGAACAGAGTACATAGAGAGATAGAGAGTTACTCCCTCTGGTGGGATGTCATGAAACATAAGTGTCAACAATATGCAAAGAACTTTAAGCAAACCCTTTTGAGCACATCAACCCCTAGTCACCGCTAAAAGCCCAGAACAGAGGAGATGTCAAATGATCAAACCAGGATTCATACTTATGCTTGTTTTCCCTTCACGTTTTTTATTGAACCGAGTATATAGTATCGGAGGAAACTGTGTTGGGCTAAGTTAGCAAGCTTATTAAAGCACATAAATCGAATTTGATAAAAACCGAATACTGTTTTGAATGCAGGCTGACTGATCATCACCAGCGGAGGCGTTGTTCCAGAATGTTCAAACACCCAGAAAACCATCATTCCTATACTACAGTACTCTTTAACTTCAACCAAAGCATCTGATATGTTACTTGGAAACGTTCGGAAGTTCCCTTGCTTGTGGTTTAACTGGTGTAAAAACCTGAGAGAAAAATCCTCAATATCGTCCATTAAACACATTAATGTTGATGGCCGTTTCGCTGTGCACCAGAATTACTCTAAACAAAAGTCTTTCAATATTAAAATCATTAATCCACACTGTAAGATGTTTTGTTGTTGACGATTCCAAATAACTTAAGTAATTAAAAAGTATTTCTTGATGAAACTATTATGCTAATGTGATTGCTAATGTGCCCTTGTTTTATGGTGATTGAGGAGTATTCAAACCGTTAATGTCATTTCAGACTCAGTGCCTCGATTCCATGGAAATCTTATTAATGACTAATCATATTATTGCAAAGTAATTTTCTGTAGGAAAAAAAACGATGAAAGAGGAAAAAGTTGACATGTGTTAGCTGGTAAATAAATTTCGGGGCATTCATGTGGACATCAGTTTGGGCTCGTGCCTTCTACCTTAACATTGCTGCAGACCTGGAACTGCAGACCTCTTTCAGCAGGATCAATAGCATATTAGGCAGGTGGTTATAATTATTTCGCTCATCACTGTATATACAGTTAATCAGGCCTTTGTGATTCACGAAGTTTACAATTCAAATGTATGAAATACCGACAAATGTTATCATGAGAATTCTGGACCCTGAAGCTAGTACTTGGTTGCGCAGCCTTTTCCTAAGATAACCTTGACAGGGTTTTAGTTACAGCATATTTATATGTCTGTGGGCACACAAAGGCTTTTTGAATGCAGGCACGAAACCTTCTCTGGAGAGGGTCATTAAAGGGGCATTTCCTTGGCCTGTAAAGAAGTGCTGTGTCATGTGGGAGCATCACAAGGAGACCAGAACTGTCGATCAAGTCATCTTGGTCGGCATTTTCACAAGCCAGCTGCCCCGGCAGAGCTCTCCCTCCTTAAAAAGCGTTTATTACAGTTTACAAACACAGTGACTTACCAAGGTATTAAGTGGAAATAAAACATTATGGGCATAGAAAAAAAACCATAAAATAGAATACAAATAAAAACAAAAACAAATGAATACTGAAATAAATCCAAGTACCACATCAAGCCTCAATGTTTCTATCTGTCAGGGATACTGTGGAACAATCTATGGCAGAGGAGTTCTATACTGTCTGAAATGGTATACATACTTCTGATGCTTTTTTAAATGTCTCAAAGTGTTTGTTTTTTTTTGTTTCAATATTGATGCATTACTGTAGAAGTGTTATGGGTGAGGAGAGAAAATGTACTTCTGTAGCTATAAACAAGCTGACTGCAATGCCTTCTGCGCTGGCATTTTGGCACAATTTCAGGAGCAAACTGCTTAATTCCTTAATTTTAGAGAGGTGCCCTTCACCAACTGCTGTTTTTAGCTCTCATCGTGAATTTTGGATGAGATTCAGATCTGGATCACTGGCCGCTCCTGAAAAGTACAGCATGTGTTGTTGTCCTGCTGGAAGACCCACTTCCTTCAGTAGATATGTTTTGGACAATGTGTTGAACAATTGAATCCAGAACACCTTGATTATATGACAATTTCCACGATGTCTTGTGCCCAGAAACAGCTATGTAACCCCAAAGCAATAGCCTACCTCCTCCATGGCTGACTGAAGACCAGGGGAAGTGGTCATTTGTAAACAAAAGATAAGACCTAATAAATCCTGATTGAACCTTTCCGCAAAAATGTTCTACAGGCCAATTAAATGCCAATCCGGGGGTTTTGGCCACGGTTTGTAAAAAATGTTGAACTAGGTCCCCAAAAACGGCAACGTTTGCTGCATGCTGAGAAAACCGGTTGCTTTGAAACTTGGCTAACAGATGTATGATAGTGATTCCATTAATAGAATATGCACAAATTGGAGTTCATCACTGTACCTCTCGTAAGAAGCTTTGTCTTAAACCCTTTTTCCGTTCACATTGACAAATACTAAGCCGTCAAATGATTTCCACTAAACCAAACAAGCACATTTGAAATAAAAGTACTATAATGATAACTACATTCATAATGATAAACAGTCTTTAGACTGCAGTTTTGTGGCCACGTGCTTTGTTTTTTTGTTCCAGCTGGAGGTTCTTCATTCCCTTCTAGCGGGTCATGTGTACCGCCAAAATAAGCTGACATCTCTCTCCCCTTGTCCCATGCATCCTGGAAGTCTTTCTGGGTTACGGTTGGAAGTGGTGCAGTTCCGGTGCCATTAAAAACACACGAGCTGCCTGATATACAAGCGGTGAATAGCCGCCTGTTCCCCCAGGAAAACGCTGCAGGCTCTCCAACACGTACGGTAGTCCTTGGGCAATTAGCTCCGCGAACCCATTGAGCTGTTCAGGTATTAAAGTCCCCCCCCCCAACATTTCAGGCGGTGTTTGGCTCTATGTTTGGCCAAGGGATGCCTCAATATTTTCAATATGTCTATGGTATGCTGTCATTTCTAAGCCTACTAGGCCTGGCAGACAGGGATTTGGGAGTACCAGTTACCTTAGAAAATGAAGCTCATCTACCCTGTATATTACGCTGTTTAGACCCCACGTTTTTTGAAACTCAGTTTCTCACTTTACAAAATTCAATGAAATGACGACCAGCTATGTGAACATATCTGGGTCGAATTGTATATGATTTGTTTATCATTTCCTATAAACAGGGGCGGTTCAGCTCCATCCCTTGGCTGCACTTATTCCACTTATCTGCTTTTCCCGTGTGCAGAGTAGATTGACACAAAAACCGAGGCAGACCCCTGCTTCAACATCCACATTCTTGCTAGAGCACTGTGCTTTCTTGCTCTCTTCATGCTAACCCGCTCGACGTGAATAAAAAAACCTGCAATGTTTGTTCCATCTTGTGACTTTGACTATATATGTCTTTGTAGCCCCATATCCAGACACTTCAACATAAAAAGCAAATCCAATGACAATAGCCCACAATTCAAACCAAGAGCATAAACAAGCTTCACAGTAATGCTTGACATGATTTTTTATAAGAATTGTTTTTATCAGGACTTCCCTGTTAGAACATGTTTGACCCCCCCACCCCAAAGTTGTGGCAGTTGAGCAAACTTGTTGGATCCAAGTGTCTTCAAAGGACAAATGTCTTGGGACTCGATTTGTTGCATTTTTCTCGTGACTCCCTCACATTGTTACTTAGTTGTAACTTTCTCACACAAAATTAAATGTCTTTAGACAGCTCACTTAAATGTAAAACATCTTTATATGTGGACTTTGCCCACTTACACAAGCACCGTAACATTGATTACATATCCCATTCAAAAGCACACTAGTTTCACCCAGAGTTTAAAACAATAAATATCAGAACCAACAAGTCTTAAAGGACTCAAAACCAGAGAAATTACCACAAAGTCAATGGTTCCAAAGGTGGATGTGATGAGGAAGCCAAACAAAGCCAGACAGAAGCATATTATCAAGGTGTTTACTACGTCCCAAATGGCAGCCTATTTCTCATGGCAGCGCTACGTTTGAGCCCTAGTCTAAACTAGTGCATTAAATAGGGAGCATGGTGAGATTGGGGACGTATTCCAGCAGCACAGCCACCACATTAAAAGGTGTTGCCATTACTTACCTCACTCCAAGCTTGAGCAGAGTGATATTGATGGGCCATATTGACAGGGTCTTACCGTCCGCCTGTGTGGGGATGATTTATTCGTATGGGGAGAGAAATCTCATCATTTGCGGCCTCCCCCCTCAGTGACTTCACTCACCCAGGACTTACACTTGTGTGATCCACTATGTTTCGTCAACGACACCCAAACCTGCTAAGAAAAGTCAGAACCTTCAGGGATCCACGGAAGATTCTCTCTTTCCTTCTCTCCTTCCGTCTTTTCCTCCCCCTTTCTCTCTCATCTCTTGGTGTTCAGGCCGATCGAGAGGACTCAGGTTAGACAAGAAATGTGGTTGACGATTTGAAGGATGTTGGGAGAAGGAAGGAGAGGGATGTAAATACAGAGTCCATTTTGTAGACAAATGGAAGTCTGTATGGCAGGACATCGTATCCCTCAGAGTCAATTATAGTGGTGCGCATCACAAATGAGACAATTTCTAGCTACACATCACAGTTAATCGTCCTCAAATCCACGCCAAATCATAATGAACCAAAGCAAATAATGATCTTGTTGGACTATACAGCATGGATTATCTGGCTCTGTAGAGACCCGTTTAAATAGAACACAGTTTCCTCTTCCACTGACTTTAGACACACTGACAAGTTATTTCCGCGTATACTCGTGAAAAAAGAAAAACGGGGTTGCCGATAATGAAATGTGATATCAGTGACTAACTCCAGATCTTCACAGAAGGATTCTGACTTATATGTGATGTGAGTGATATTTAAATTACGCCATGACCTTGGCTCCTCTTTTGTAATCACGTCCCATAATAGTCTATTATCCGTGGCTTGAACATGTTTTTCACGCTTGATTATTAAACAGGATTTCAAGGCTCAATGGGAGGGATTTCACCCTGCGGCGACAAATGAAGCAGAGAATTGAGAATTGATTTCTTATTTACCCATAGAAGAACACACAAGTTCCCAGCCAGATCGAGACAAAAAAAAAAAATCTATCTTGGGAAAACACATGAGAACTTGATCCAAAAAAGCTGTCATTTGTCATATTTCGTTCTGGTATGTTTGCGCGCTGAGAAAAGCACAGGTGCCAGAAATGGCTTTTTCCTTACAGCTGTGTTGTCTGGCTTTGCGTTTGCTGGTTTTCCCTTTAGTGAGTGAGCTAATTATAATCGAATGACCAGACAAGGAGGAGACAAATCAGAGAAGCTATCGAGAAGAAAATGGCAACTTTGAAGGCGCTTCAGGCCTAAATGGCAAAGACTGGTCAATGTGCCTTACAAATCTGGTGTCTATCGGAGGGTGGCAAGATAAAGAAAAGAAGCTAAATCAAGTTAAATTTGAGTTCTGCCCAAAAGTACACATACAAATATATCGTTTTTTTTTTTTCTTAATATGGACATATCAATATTTGATCTTCAAACAAAATCAATAGGTAAAGATGATGTAATTTAACCAAAACAATTACATTTTAACCATGATATCATTTGTTTATTAAAAGTTTTACAAAGATGCCATTTTGTACCAAGGAGTTAGTACAGCCTATGCCCTAACAGAGGGTATTGCCCCTTTGGCTGAAATAACCTCAAGAAGACATTTGCTATAACTGTCTACCTGTCTCTGACATCGACTCGGAGAACGTTTTTCCCACTCCTCTATGCAGATTGTTTTCATCTGTGTGATGTTTGAGGGGTTTCCTGCATGCACAGCTCGTTTCACAGCACCTCAATAGTATTAAGATGGGCTTTGACTTGGCCATTCCAGAACTTTCCATTTCTTTCTTTTGAGCCATTCCTTAGGGGATTTACTGGAATGTCTTGGGTCATTGTCATGTTGTGTTATCCACATCCGCTGAACTTGCTAGGACGGCCTGACCTGGGCATTTTGACAGTTGTTTTAAATGTTCTCCAAGTGTAAATTATTTTCCTAAATCCCATCAAGAATCTGTGAAATGACTTGAACATTGCTGTTCCTAAGCGGTAGCCACTGAGCTTGAACAATTCTGGAATGGAGGAGGGGAAATGCAAAGTTAGTAGGGACGTACTGGCTATTGTAGGCTACTGTGTGTATATAAAGTCAGATTGTATGTGGTTTCATTTAAGGCTTTAAGGCAAACATTTGAACATTTTGAAAGGGGGTATCATACCAGCCACTCTTTGTGATGTCATGTATAGACCAACAAGTATTCTGACAGCCGTCCATTGTATTTTTCCAAAGACAATTAGCCCTCATTCTACTTTGTGGTGGCCCAAATAAGATGCACAGCTTGACTATTATATTCCACCCATTTCCTTTGTATATGGCATGGGTTAGGGTTAGGACCATGGATTAGGGTTAAGACCATGTATATGGCATGTATATGGGTTAGTGTTAGGACCATGTATATGGCATGGATTAGGAATCATGAAATTAGGAGGAGAGGAAATAGGGGAAATATAATTTTCTTTTTTATCTCTAAAAGCACATTTGAAGAGTACCTGCAAGTACCAAAAAGGCAGACGAATTTACAACAGTGTGAACTAACAAGGAACGTAAGAGACAGCTACAAGAAATGTACTTTTCATACCTATCTTTAACTTTGAATTAAACCATAGAGAAGATCTAAGATCATTTCTGACGTGCATAAATGAATCTCCGTTGGGTAGTAGTACAAGCACTTTTCGTGATTTCAGTTTGACTTTAATCACTTAAATGTCAGGGTGCTGTCGGCATACTACGTCTCATCTGGCATTCACTATTTCCAGGATCCATTTTTCACATACATTATGTGAAAAGTGTATGTTTAATACATTATATCTTAGAACATAGTCATTAGATACAGTATGTCAGAACATAATGTGTAGGAACCCTGAGCAGCAAGTTGCGCATTCCAAGCAATCTAAGAACTCATTTGAAAAAGGTTGCTGATAATATCGTGCCGAGTTACAAGTGCTTACAAGTACCTTAGATGGGCCTAATAGGCCCTGCTTGTAACTCTGAGCGATTAAAATCCAGAGAAGGTAAGCTGACAAGCACAAACTCTAAACTGTTTCTGTTACTGTATCGTTGAAACCTAGTGTTAGGCATTTTTCTCCAACCCAACCTCCATTCCCTAAACCATCAAATGAATACTCCCACAGGATTTAAATTAAATGTCCCAAAATCAACCCCCAAAATGATGTAATAATCATCCCTAGCATCTTAAAATTTTCATGCATCTACTAAAAACAACTGGTCCTCTTTCTTTCCTTCCGCAAATCCTTCTTACCCATACATCCCTCCTGTCCTCTCCCCACAACGTGAAGGGGCTGAACTAAAAAACACCGGGTAACTCCTCCATGAGAACCAGATACATTTTTCATGAATGGGTCCCAGGCGTTTTTTAAAGGGAGGCAAGGAACGGTACGGAGCGCGGTACACTTTCAGGGAGTCTATGAATAAAAGAAAAGCTCACCCATGAGCATGCTTAGACAACAGAACACAAAGCTGTCTGGATTTCATGGGCAACAAACATGAATAATAATGAGGATATTATTTAACACAGACGTCCGCTTGCGTTAAAAAAACGTATTCGTATCACGTTGCGGTCGGGTTATTCCAAATGGACAAGGCAAAAGCCTCCAATAACCACCAAGTATTTACACAAATATCCACTGATTAGGTGATCCCTTTCAAGTCGCGTAATTTAATGTTTTAATAGACTTTACGATGGGAATCTTCTCGGTATTCAGTTCATAGTAGCATGGCTACAAGGGAATTTAATTTGTACCGGGCCAAACAAGGTCTCTACGACTCCTTGACTCGTAGAATGCAATTTGAGAGGGTCCAGCGTAGTGGTTACACTGCTAATTGCCTATGAAATACACCATGCTTGGATTTAGACCAGGCTAAAGCTCACACAAAAGAAATTTGTCAGTATTGTATACAAAACAAAAGGTTGAAAGGCACTTGAAAGACTAGGGATTGGGAATTATTCTACTTTAAGCCATGTTTTGGAAAGCAAAGCACTAGATAAAAATGCTAAATATCTAAAAACATCCTTCGCCAGAGAGACAGAGAAAATTCACTGTGTTGATTGGATTACCACATGTGGAACAGACAGTGTCTGTTCACTGATTGAGAGAAAACAGAACATCAGCCGAGCCGCTCCGTCGAATCGCATTAATTGTGCTTTAGGTCGGCTAGCCTGTGGGGCTGCTAACACTCTCTCCAATCTCCCAACCACACGATCTGTGTGTGATGGCAGAATGTCTGTTCACCACACAAACACAACCATGCGCACACGCACAAATTGAGACATAATGACCCACGCGTAGCATGCAAAATGTCACACACTCATATGTTTATGTTATTTTCTGAGTGGAGTCTCTATGTATATATATATATATATATATAAATGCTAATTATTACTTTTGTTCAGACATCTGAGTCTGACCACTAACCCATATTTCCAGCGCGTACCTTAATTGTAATTTCAACCCTAAACCTAACTGCTAAGCAGAAAATATACTTTTTCGTCGTGGGGAATGGCTGAATGTTTTTTTTTTTTGGTACTCCCAAGTATAGTTAAAACAGTGCATCGACAAACAACCACCACTGTGTAGCACCACACAGCTGGCACATGGTGATTAGCGACTGGTTTAGCTGGCGCTCTTAGCATGCCTGCTCCACACCCCTTTGCCTGACACACTACCGGAGGCCAGAGGCCACAGCATTAATCAAACGCTCCCCGCTGATAGCCACCTTGTAAAAGTCTATTATATTGTAATTGCCTGGCACTGTGTAATGCTTCTTTGCATTCCAAATGGCACCCTATCACCTAAGAGGCGCATCACTTTTGAAGAGAGCCTTATGTGTTCGGGGTCAAAAGTGATGCAATTTAAAAGGAATAGGGTGGCATTTGGGGCACAGGTTTTTCGCTGCGTTTCGTGAGATACTCACACGTATTTTTTAGCTTCAGTCAGCCTCGTGTAACAACATTATTTTTGTTGTAGCTAATATACTGCCCTCTGGGGCGGATTCCCAAACACAGACTAAGCCGAATCTAAGACATAAAATAAAATTCCAATGGAGATTCTACCGGAATAAGCTTAATCAGTGATTGGGAAACTATGGGACTTGGTTTTGTTGTTAAGAATTTGAAGGACAAAAGTACAATACCAATTAATGATTTTCAAGTCAGATTCTTTGTATCCCTCTCCAACAATGCTCTGTACCTGGCCTGCTACAATAAACATCGTCTCTAAGAGACGATATAGGCAGCTCAAGTCACGGGTGGTTTATTGGGCACAGAGGGGCTCCAAAACCAATTATGGGTGTGGTTGACCTGTCAGTCAACAAGTGTTGCTATATTTAGCTTATCTGTTGCTCACCAGTATCTTAGTGACACGGCAGGAATGCAGTTAAGTCCGGTGGCCAGTCCCTTATTTCCCATTTAAGATTGCCGTCGATTGTTAAAAAACTCTGATTTTAAGATTGAATTGTTGGGTTTTATGAGTAGAATCGATATACCTTTGTAGACATACACCTGTCTGAGTGTCATTCCTGAGCTACTTCCCCAATTTAATGTTTCACTTCACTGGAACCGTTTCTATTCTCGTGCCCACAAACTGAAGTTCTCTACTCTTGATCTTTCCCTCCTCTCTTCCTGGCCCAGAAATGCAGGTTCCCTTCCATTAACTCCGGAGCTGCTCTGGATCTTGAGTCCACGGTCGCCTTCTACTCAGCTCTCTTTCCCTCAATACTCAGTTCATTTCTGATCCTACTCTTCTCACACTCTTCCCCATGTTCCATGTTCACACTTCTTCCGCTCTGCTCCCTTCCGAAGCTGCGATGATGCTGACAGGACTGAGTTCCCTTTTACTCCACACACAACAAATTAGGCATTTGGAATATTTTAGCGTTTTGGAAATTTGGATCCGATTTTGAATGAATCACAGTCTCTTGTCGCGAAGTAATGTTTTCACAAGATCTAGTCAATAACAGACTCTTGGCTCTAACCTTGGAAAACCATTCAAATATAAGTAATTCCCCAATATTTTAGGAGGAAATGCTGCTGATACCCTGAGGCTTAGGTATGGTGTCCATTAATGTACGCCACACAGTGAATTAAATAAATCATATTTCAAATATGAGTAAAAGTTTGCCCCATTTGAAAATAAACTTAATTTTGGCATGTCCCTCAGTCAATTTTGGGTCACTTTTAGGAAGATTTAAACTTAAATTGAATTTCTTGATCATTGTAAAGGACAAGGTTTCTTGTGCTTAGACAAAGTTATATCTAAATAGTATATTCATTTCATAAGTAATACGTTTATACACTACCATTTAAAAGTTTGGGGTCATATGGAATATCTACAACCATCACTCCAGTGTTCCAACGGCACAATGTCTTTGCTAATCCATGTTTATCATTTTAAGTCTAATTGATCATTAGAATACCCTTTTGCGATGATTAGCACTTATGAAAACCGCTGATTAATGAAGCAATGAAACTGACCTTCTTTAGACGAATATCTTTAGCATCAGCGTTCGTGGGTTTGATTACAGGCTCCAAATGATTAAAAACAAACAACTTCCTCCAGAGACTCTATTGTTATTCTGAGAAATAAAGGCTTTCCCATGTGGGAAATTGCCATGAAACAGAAGATTTAGTACAATAATGTGTACTACTCCCTTCACAGGACAGCGCAAACTGACTCTAACCAGAATATAAATAGGAGTGGGAGGCCCTGTTGCACAACTGAGCAAAAGGACAGATGCATTAGAGTGTCTAGTTTGCAAAGGAGAAGCCTTTCAAGTCCTCAACTGGCAGCTTCATGAAATAATACCAAACAAAACACCAGTCTCACGGTCAACAGTGAAGGGGCGACTCTAGCATGCTGGACTTCTAGGCACAGTTCTTCCTCTGTCCGGTGTCTGTGCTCTTTTACCCAAATTTTCTTTTTATTAGCCATACCACAGTGTCTATGGTATGGCTTTTTTGCAGCTCTGCCTGCCTGACGGGCTTCCATCTTCAAACTTATTTCTTTTTTAAATGAACACTGAATGGCATAGTAGAAAAGGAAGCATGTACTTGTTCTTCTTTAACAGAAATGGCCTGGTTCAGCACAAGCAGGTGGGAGGTGACGGTGGGAGGTTTTAACATCACACCAGTAAACATAACATTTCAAGATGTCCACTGTCCACTATTCACCTCATGAGGACTAATTGCCAGTGAGCAGTATCCACATAGACCTTTAACCCTGTTGTTGACAACCACGTTAAAGGATTACATGCCATACAACAGAAGAGTTGATGGATCAGTAGTGCCATAACACCTGCAGATCATTACCATCATGTCATGAAATATTATAATACAGTTTGAAACTGAATGAAAAACATAATTGTTTTCCTTAATATTATTTGTGTAATCCATTTATACAATTCATACTACCATAACAAAATTAGCCTTTGATGTGCTTGAATATCTGCACATATGCTACATTACACAGAACATGAATTCAACTTATTTTAAAAATGTTGACATGGTAATGGGAAATTACAATATTTGTTTAACATAAATGAGTGGCAACGGATATCTACAATATCATTGATTGTCATTTAATATGGTAGACATATTTTATACAAACCAAAATGCAGCGTTCTGATAGTAAAAAGCTAAAAAACATTCTCACAACCACATTTTGTGGAGGTAATGACAGTGGTTGTAACTTTTAAGATTGAGCATTTTAGCCCGTTACTGCAATTATTTGATATATTCAAATCAAACACACTCAGATGTATTCGTTCGAGTAGATGATTTTCTGGATTAGTTATTGCTATTGCAGAAGTTTTTGAAGTTAAATACATTTTTATTTATGTATATGTTTTTTATATATTTAACTTTATAACTTTAACTCATAAACCACTTTTAAAACTGAAATTACTTACATGGAACAGACTGTAGCGCGAAGAAAATGATAGTGCAGCTGAAGATTTAAGATGGAGTCATTAGGCAACTCTTCTTCAGGAACCACCTATTTCTACAACATTCGGATTTATGACTTTCCATTTTAGGATGAAGGGATCTCTAATGCCATCTGTCTTGTCCTTAGGTGGGAGGGTGACATTAAATCTAATGATCTCATGCAATGATTCCCTGTGAATGTAATGCTCTTCAAAGACTTTGTGCGTTCGGGCAACATCCTGTTGTTTAAGTCACCAAGCTCAAAGGAGTCCGCTTGGTAGCATTTGCCCTCCACGCAACAAGTGAGATGAAGTGTTAAAGTGGTTTAGGTTTCTTTTAGCCGACATGAAAGAGTTCACTCGTCTCCCTGTCTGAGCAGGAGCCCCTTGGTCCTCATGAAGCCACGCTACACTGGCTAACCTGACACAGACACGAGTCGAAACTCCCTCTCAAGTTCAGCTCACCATCATAGAGTCTCCGGCGAGACAATTACCAAGTTTTCTTTCAAATGTGTTGCTTGTCCAAAAGGAGCACATCAACCTCGGGTTAAGAGGTTGGCAGTGGACGAAGTAGTCTTGGCTATTATCGCCTGGTGCATTTCTGAATAACTAACCGTCTGATGCAAGATGACATTTCTCAGATAAGTAACACATACCCCCTCTCCAGCCATCTCTGCCACTATCACTAAACTGTTTAAAGTGCAGAGGGGGTTATTTCCAACAATTGCGGTCCTGGTCCTATTTTGGACGAGTGTGGAGAAAAGGTTAATGAATTCAATACCGTTGTAAGCCCTGAATCCTCCTTTACAGTGGCTACAAGAGGAGTCAGTGGACACAGGCGATTCTTTCAGCATGCTGATAAGGACGTGCAGAAAAGCAGAGTGCATTTGCTGCCCCCTGTAGGTTTGAAATTGCAATTACAACAGTCTTCTAAATGTTCAGAATTTCCAAGAGGCAAGCAGAACAGAACCTATAAGCAACATCTGTGTTGGGTTAGATGTATCAGTGGAGATTGAAGCCCGAATCTCTTTTCACCCGATTGCTTGTTCCCTTGATGCAACGCTGGAATTAAGCTTGCTTGATTCTATTGCATGTGTCTATTAGCAACTACCACTGAGACCATGGAGAGGAGCTGCATGCGGTCGGTCTATCGGATCCGGGTTCCAGTGATTCTTGTGAAAAAAAGCTGCACTGGGGCCGCATAAAGAACTTTATTACACTTGCAAAAAAGTAATATAATACTGCGTTGTTTGGTAAGATCGCATCACCCTCCAGTGTCAGCCTCTAATATTGTCAGGGAGTAGCACATGTACATTTAAATGTGTGTGTGTGTGTGTGTGTAAGCTCCCGACACTGCATCCTAATGCCTGACTGACAGAGGAGTTCAGTTGCTAGAGACCTGAACCAGTGACCAGAAACAATCTCAGAGACAGG
This sequence comes from Novumbra hubbsi, assembly GCA_016801125.1. Taxonomy (NCBI): domain Eukaryota; kingdom Metazoa; phylum Chordata; class Actinopteri; order Esociformes; family Umbridae; genus Novumbra; species Novumbra hubbsi. The sequence continues at coordinate 6,043 of JACXGK010000192.1, read as the reverse complement.
CTTTGTATTTCTGTTTTCAGCATGCCTGTCTTTCCCTCTCACTCTTCCCTGCAAATGAGGAGCCAACCTTCGCTTTGCTCTCCAATGTTAGCCACATCAGGTGGAAGGATCTGTCTGATTGAGATATTGTTGTGTTGTTCATAACTACTATGAATAAAACATTCATCGATATCTGTCGAAACTCACTAGAGTGAAAATGGTGTATTGCTTTTTTGGATCGAATGGCTTATTAGTGGTTACCAAAAAGTCTGGGACTATGAAGTAAATATACTTTTCCTTTTTATATTTTTAACTTACGTAGCTGAATTAGCTGGAAGTTAATGATAGAAAAACAACTGGATAGTTTTATATAAGTGAAAATTGGTTTCTCGCCACATTGTAAAATATCTTGACAAAAGGTGTTCACAAGGTTAGTAGAGTAAATAAAAAAGTAAGTGAAAAACCCCACAAGGATAGTTAAGAAATCATTGATTTAAACCCAAATAAAAAATATGCAGAACTCTGAGTTGGACATTATTCGTAGCCCTGCTTAGCGTTTCTGGTTGCTAGCTATTGTGAGCTAGAGTTCGCCCTGCTAACGTTAGCAAGTCTTTGCATTTCTCGTAGTGCATGCTGTACTAGACAAGGGAGGAATTGGCAGTCTGTCGTCCTGGTCCCTATATGCCTTTATAGTTTCTTACAGTTCGCAGACTTTTCTCCGTATGGCGTCCTTATCATCCAGGTAGAGTGCGCTTAAAACAAAATAAGGAGGAAGGCCCAACTAACAGAAAGTGATTGGCCGGAACGGGATTGCCGCAACTGAATTGTCTGTGTTGCCAAATAATTCTGCTTAGCAGGGCCTCATTAGCTTACACAACATGTTTATTGGGGACGAAAGCCTACCTAGTGCAGCTTTAACATTAAACATCTAGAAAAAGAATGTAATGTGAATTCCTAAAGGATTTGGAGAGTGGCACATTATTTAATAGAGGTTGTGTCCCTGCATTCCCAGTGCTTTGGATTTGTAATGACACTTTGGCTTTAAGGTTTAGACTTAAATGGAGAGTAAACCAATCCACATTGGACAAGCCATTGCAAAATGAATTGTTGAAAATAGTATCACTATTTCAGGGTAGCAAAAAATACTACGACAATTGGCAACGCAGATGTTTCTTTTTAGCCAGCTGTGTCTGCTTTGGCGTCGTTGGTGCACAACGCCTGCTGCTGGTAAGTGCAAATGCAACTCAAGCCAGGCCAGCATAAAGAAGATGAATCAAATAAATAAATCAGAGATAGGCTAAAACCGTTGGCATGCTAACATCCACTGTTTGGTAGAATATTAAGCAGAACAAAGCACTGGTGAGGTAACCAATTGAAAACAACCTGGTAGATCAATGCACGCTCTTGGGTACCATAAAGTTTAGGGACTATGTATACAGTTTGCTGTCATTGCTGCTGTCCCATAGTCTAAACTCATTGAATTTGTTCCTGTGCTAGATGTGGTAACTATATTCTCTATCTTTCTCTACTACAGAATTAGGGTTTTGTCATTTTAGGCCATACTAATTTTCTCTGCCTACTTATGTGATTCCTTTTTGATAAATGCTTTGTTCATGTAATATTATACTGTCATAAAAAAGATTGCTTGGTATAATGTTTCTACAACTGTCACGGCGCCTCCTGTTGCCGGGCCTTCTCCTGATCGCGTCGCACCCCGGCGTTCGACGTCACCGGCCTTTTAGGGGCCATCGTACTCGTATGTCCTGTTTTCCCGTGTCCTGTGAACACACCCTTCCTGATTACCCGCCAGCTGCATCTAATGTAGTTGGCTACTTAATCCCCTGTGTGTCTTGTCTCTGTGTCTGTGATTGTTTCCTGTTATGTGTATACGGTCGTAGTCGGTTTCTACTACACCCTGGTATTCCAGCCTAAATAAAGAGCCTTATTAAGCCAACCGCCTGCGCATTGGTCCGCTTCCTGAAACACCTCTGACAACAACGATAAGTATATCTATTGAATTACAAAAAAAAAATGTAATAGTCTTTCTTGACTTGCGTGTTTTGCTATAAATCAATCATGTATTTGAGAAATTATCTTTGTACCACACATCCAGATTGTTAGGGGCTTGCAATATGATCAAAGAAAAAGATGTTCTTTGATTCTGATGAAGTGGAAGGTGACCTTTTTGGTTGGAATATGCTTTTTTCAAAGGAAGAATCTCAGAAGAAGTCACACTGGTGAATTTTAATTCATATCAATGAATCATATATTAATTCATCATAACAATTAAAATGTTCACTCTTTCTGACAGATCTTTGGAAACAGACTTTAATCTGACCCTAGCCCTGAGGTTAGACCATCCCTCAGATTAAAAGACGTCAATGGGGAGTTTAAGCAAAGACAGATATGGCTTTCATTTAAGATAACAGCATCTTTGAGATCTGGTGGTTTGCAGACCCTAAACATTAGATGTATTCATTTTATTTCTCAAAACCAAATTCTTTCCCCTTAGGTAGACTTGTTTCAATGTCATTTATACTTGTGTGTGATAGTCTTCCCGTTTTCAGACTGATCTGCTGTAACTCCTATCTGCTTCATAATCCACTACTTATGGAGTTCAGTCTTCAGATTTCCCTGAAGACTGACTGTTGTAATAATACATCAGATCAGTCATATTACCACAATTCACCCTTTAAGATTAAATATAACATATTGCTGACTCACAAATATGGAATTGTCATCACAGTTTCTCACTGAAGGAAAATTCTCAACACTAAGAGACCAGATACAGTGACTAAAGTAGGGTACTCCTTTTTTACCTCATAAAAATTCTGTGAGATCCATTATGTGTATATTAATAGTAAATGCTGCTTTAGCGTACAGCGTGCATTGCGTTTCTTTATTTTAACATCGTTTAGCTTCACATTGTTTGAATGAGAGCAGCGCTGACTTTGGGAGGTGTAGTTTTGTAGTTCTCATAGATAATTATTGCAACAAATATGTCTGAACAAGCATTCAACCGGTCCACAACCCACCCTCCCATTATGCAACAAAATATTGTATTCCCCTAAATCTGCCTGCATTGTTTATACAACCATGCAAACTGTAGGTATTATGAATAAACCTGCCCATTACTTTTTTGCTCGCAGTGTATGGGAATTCTTTGGGTGGAATATCAGCCCACATCACAGCACACATTGCAAACAAAATCATAAATCTAAAAAAAAATGTTGCCAGTAGTGTAGATTCAATGGGCACATTTTGTTGAACAGAAAGGAACAACACATCCTGCACCCAAAGCTCTATGTTCTTCCAGATCTGGCAAAATGATTACAGTGGCAATTATTATCAACAATACAAGACTATATTATATTGTGTAACATGATCCTTTTTTTAATTCTGTGTTTATGTCTGGATTCCATGATTTCCTCTGTCATCTATGCAACAAGGAAAAGAGCCTTCTTCATATTTTATCTCCAACAAATCCATCGAACAAATCAGAGGAACTCTCAGTTGTGGTGTCTTTTAGACCAAGACCGAAACATGCAATTGCCCAAGCTTTGAAGGTATTCCGATTCCATCTATTGCTGACCAAAACTCAAAAAGCCACTGATGCGATTCATGTGAGCTCAAGGAGAAAGCATTAAATTTGCAGAGCTTGGAATAGATTAGGGATGAAAATAGATAAAAATAGCAAAGAAGCAGTAGGCAACGTTGCACTGTACTGGGCTGAAGAACCCAAACAGCAAGGAATCTAAGAATGGGACCTGGATGTTTATATTTGCTCATCTTTAAATCGTTTTATTGGCAAATCGTTTATATTTGCCAGACTGTTAGAGTGTCTGGCTAGAAGGGGGTCCAATAACACATATTTGAACGGTGTTAAACTGGTCTTTTGGTTGAGAACCAACATCAAGACCCTGATGAGTCACAGAGATGCTGCTGTATTTAAAGTTGATTTTTTTTGTTGTTATTCTGTCTCTCACTGTTCAAATACAGCTACCATTAAAATTACAGACTGTTCATTTCTTTGTCAGTGGGCAAACGTAAAAAATCAGATAGGGAACAAATACGTTTTTTCTCCACTGTACAAGTCAGGATAGATCGGATGTGGCCAAAAACCTTCATTATGAATTTAATGTGTCGTCTCCCAAGTGCTGGAAAGGTTGTTTCACATACTATTTCTTTGAGCATATTTACAGTATATTTTAAGTGGCTTTAAGATAGACAAGAAATCTACATCACTGCCAAGTGTGGCAATATGTCGGTTTGTAATAGCCAGGAGGTCACAACGGCTTAAGATAATTCGCAAACAATGTTCAATATGACAAGCTCCTGGGACAGCACTGTAATTATGGGGATCAAACCAAGTTTACAGCGGAGGAGTCACTATATCAAACAGCGGAGACTTCAACAGCCGCTTCACTTGCTGTCAAAGGCATTGTGGTTGGCCTCCGGTTCCCCATTAATATATATGTGACCTTCCGTAAATTCTGCACATATATATTTACAGAGAGTTGGAGGCGGTGTCAAACGTTATCAAGAGGCGTGCGTGTGGGTTTGTTGACAACAAGCACTCCATGCAGCCTCTAAAGACCAAGCCAATGCTGTTTGGCAATCCACAGAAAGATGAGACACAACAACTATAACAGATGAGCAAAACACTACAACCAAAATATGAATACCTATTTTGTTAGGGTGGTTTAATAAATTACCCATAATATAATGAAACACTTGACATTGTTAAAGAGAATAAATTGTCCGATCCGTTGTTATTACTCATTTACCAGTTGCTGCCCTTTGTGAGGATTTCAGAAAAGCTCCCTGTTCTTTGTAGGTGAATCTGTCCTTGAAAGTCCATATATGGAGAGAACGTTAGACCAACACCCATACAGAGTGTAGCAGGCTGGTCACAGAGATAGAGTGATCTGGGCTTGGTGTTACATATGGGCCCATGTGTTGCACAGTGGTCTTAGGACAACTGCATCGTGGCGGCCGCTGGTTTGCATCCTGGTAGAAGCCTTTCTGGCGATACACGAGGGTCTGGAACAGGTCAGTGCAATTTGACAAAGGTGCTGCCCAGGGTGGATGGGGATGCCTTGTCACGTCACTCTCCATGGGTGGGTCAGGCGCCCGTGAGCTCAATCCTGGTGGCATTGCCTTACCCTGGACCGCCGCTCCGAAATAAACTTGACATATCCACACGGCAGCGGGCTTAAATGTCAATCTGAAATATAGCTGGAATGTGAGCCGCGTTGGATATGTTCCCGTGGCTCTTGGGTTTTTACACAACATGTTTAAGTGTCATGTTTTTATTGACTAAAGTGGCTAATGCCTTCTGGGAAATTGTGCTCATTGTTGATAAGTGAAGTTTACTGGTTACATAAACTATGTGTATGAATCTCCAAAAAGCTTTCTAAATCCTATATTACTAAATAATGAAAAGAGCCAGCTGTACCACAATCACAGCTGAACCCCAATGATGCCTTGTTCAACGACTCGCGTAGCATAAACAAAGACAAAAGTGCAGAGCGCGTTTTTTTGTTGTGCAATACCTACCTCCTATTTGTGTTTATATGTCCTAACTCTATGAAAATGTTCCGTTCAATGGAATTGAAGCCCGGTCAGTAGGCGGGACCTCGGAGCAGCGTAAGAAGTTTGCTCGGTCTGATGAGTCACGTTTTCGTTCACATCAGCCGATTACCTGGAGATGTGATGACAACAGAAGGCACTGTGGTGAGACAACAAGCCCCAGGGGGTAAGCTGGGATGCCCCAGGGGGTAGTGTGATGCCCTGGCCAGTCTTCAGCTGGGATGCCGCAGGGGGTAGTGTGATGCCCTGGCCAGTCTTGAGCTGGGATGCCCCAGGGGGTAGTGTGATGCCCCGGCCAGTCTTAAGCTGGGATGCCCCAGGGGGTAGTGTGATGCCCTGGCCAGTCTTCAGCTGGGATGCCCCAGGGGGTAGTGTGATGCCCTGGCCAGTCTTAAGCTGGGATACCCCAGGGGGTAGTGTGATGCCCCGGCCAGTCTTCAGCTGGGATGCCCCAGGGGGTAGTGTGATGCCC